>VZRZ01008652.1:929903-974296 GCA_013398175.1 Climacteris rufus
CGCCGGGCATGTCAGCGGCCGGCCCCGGCCCCGGCGAGGCGGCCCCGGGCGCCAGGGAGGCGGCGCGGCGGGACCCGCTGGCCGCCGACCTGCGGTGCAGCCTGTTCGCCGCCGCGCTGCAGAGCTACAAGCGCGACTCGGCGCTGAGGCCCTTCCCGGGCCGCTACGCCAGCGGCGACACCAAGGACTTCGAGGGGCTGGTGAGTGCCGGGGCCGGCCCGGGGGACATCCCCGATGGGGGAAGCACGGGCTGCCCGCTGAGGTGAGGGCAGCGGCGCCGCAGGGTCATGGATAAAGCAGGATGAAGGGTTTATCCAGTCAGGGAATCCGACTTTAAGAGACTATCTGGGATTCTGACCGATAAACCCACATTGGGAAACGCCCAGATCCGGTGTGGGCATGTGAAGGAACGAGCGATAGGTAACAGGTAATAAGCGACAGAACAAGAGGAAACGGCCTGGAGCTGCCCCGGAGAGGTTTGGGTTGAATATTGGGAAACATTTAATCCCTCAAGGGGTGGTCAGGCATTAGAACAGGCTGTCCAGGGACGTGGTGGAATCACCATCCCCGGAGGTGTTCAGAAAACACGTGGGTGTGGCACTTGTGGACATGGGTTAGTGGTGGGCTTGGCAAAGTCAGGTTAATAGTTGGACTCAATAATCTTGGCCGTCTTGTCCAGGCTCAATGTTTACATTAATCTATGAAGTGTTACAAGAGCTAGCCCAATGCTAAATTCAAGTTAATATTGAAGGGTTTACATGTTACATGGCCCAAACACCCCCCTGTCAGTCCTGCTGCACATACAGCCCTGTGACAGCTTGTTTTCTCTCAGGAGTGTGTCTGATTGTTCCTGTACATATCCTATGGATACTGTTGGTAAATATCAATGTTTGTAACTTGCCTGCTGTTTGCTTTCAGAGCAATTGACAAACTTCCCCACAAACTGGATACAAATGTTTGTCTCTCACAACAGAACCTGTTTTTCAGTTTGTTGGGGTGAAATATTGTTTTGTTTTCACTAGAGGTCCCTGTTTAATCGCAGTGGCACTAAGGAGCTTGTGCTAAATGCCTCTGTTGTTAGCTTGCAGATACCAATGCTCTACCAAGCCTGAAAGAACTTCTGGAATCTGTGCCAAACACAGAAAAAAGGACTTGGGATCTGTTTAGTTGGATTCTATCATCTAAAGTCTTCATGATACAAAGTACTAAGAAACATGAGGTAAGTGTTGAATTCTGAAAGTCTTGATTAGAATTTGGTTTTTAAGGCAAACTTGCACTTAAGAGAATCTTTCCTCCTGCCAGAATTAAATTGGTTATCACAAGAGCTTGACAGTTCAACATGACTCTATTTTTTTTCTGTATATAGAGAGGGGTGTTTGTTGTGTTTTTAAATAAAGTTTTCAGGAACACTGCTTGGAAGAAATAGTTATCACTGTCAGCTGATGATGATGGGTAGTGGTTGTAGTTGGTTACTGCAGTTAACATAACACATACATGCATGTTTTAGACCAAGGGAGTCCAGTGTGGGTGTCATGGGGCTGGGTCCTGCTTGTCACTGAGAAAGAGAACTCTTGTCTTCTGCATACTGCTCCAAAAAGGGCAAGGTTCAGAGCCACTGAGGCACTTTTGTAACAGGGATCAAAATAGTTGTAGAGATTAGCAGCAAGATGAAAACAACTTCTGTTTTTGTGGTTTTTTTCTATTCCAAGATCAGCTGATGAATATATTGTCTTAGTAGCCAAAGTAGAATTGTGATACTGTTCTTAAATCATCAGTTACTTCATAATCATAATACAGGGTTGGTTTTCTTTCTGGAGAGAAGAATCAGGATATAACTTTGTTAGCGAGAAAGTGGCAGAATTTTTAATGTCCAGTTACTCCTTCTGAATTGTGCCAGTGTTGAATTCTAACTCAGAAAAGCATAATCAGAATACATTAAACATTATGAAGGGATGGGAAGCAGAATTTCCAATGAGTAATCTAACCACATAAACCAACACTGATATTCCTTCCTGTTTTTAAGTACGAGAGGATCCAGGAACTCACAGGGATGTCTGGGGCTGCAGTTCCTGCTCCAGACTACCTCTTTGAGATCGTGTACTGTGATCAAATGAACAGCAAGTTTGCTGAGACCAAGGGAGAGCGGGACCTCATCTATGCCTTCCATGGGAGCCGCCTGGAGAACTTCCATTCCATCCTGCACCACGGCCTGCACTGCCACTTGAACAGGGTGAGGCTCCTGCCACTGACACCGTCTTCCCTTGGTCCCTTGCAGCTGGGGACACTTTTTAAAAATAGGCCCAGATTCCTTTCGGGGTATGAAATGTGCTGATGATCTTGTACTGCTGTTTTCATTTCAGTGTAGGTTTTTGTGGATGGCTGTGTTGGATTTTCTAGTGCAGCCTGAGGGTAAAAGCTGGAAGTGGCATGAAACCCTCTTCTCCAGCATGACAAATTGTGACTGTCCTTCGCTGCTTTGTAAGGAAGTGTAATTCCTGTGAAAATCCTGGCCTGTCTGACAGCCTGCAGCTGGGAAGTGGCTGTCTACAGAGGAGGAGAAGGAGGTGGAGAGTGGTCCAGGCAAAGTAGAGATTTTCTGCCTTGCCTTGTGTTTAGATCAGCAAAGTTTCAGGTGCTGCTCCCAAGTTCAGCCTTCTTAAAATGGTCTGGTTTAGGGAGACATCCCATAGGATTTGCACCTCTTCTGATTTCAGTGGAAGGGCAGTGTGGGACTCCTGGCTTTTTGTGTCAGCTGTAAGGCAGCTTTGACACAGCACCTGCTTGACCTTCCTGTCAACCTGGACTCTTTTTGCCCACATTCTCAATGAGTAATGGTTTACTAGGTAAAATGAACTTACTTGAGTAATAATTTTAGCCAGTGTGGCAAATTGAAAAGTGCTTTCCTCTTTTCTAGTAAAGCATGGATTTAAATGAAGTAAAGCCTTGCCTTGTTTGGGGAGGTTGGATTACTTGAATGATGACAGTCTCAATAAATCGATGAAATGCCTTTTAAGAGCGGTGCAGTCATGTTGATGTAAAATACTTATGCTGGCAAACTAACTCCAAATCCGGGAAAGCATGAATCTGTCCACACCAAGTGCTCTGCCAAGCAGTTAATTTGAGGGATGGGAGAGGGCAGCAGCCCCACCCCAAGGAAGTTGTGCCAGGACAAAAACAGTCCATGGACCAGGCCCAGCGTGGGTCAGAAAGGCCTTTCGTAATTTACCATTAGAAGCAGAACTGCCAGTCTGAAAGTGAAGAACACTTGTATGTTGTTTGAGGTTTGCAGTACAGGATTTTAGGATAGATTTCTGCTCTGTTTCAGACATCCCTGTTTGGTGAAGGCACCTATCTGACCAGTGACCTGAGCCTGGCTCTGCTGTACAGCCCTCATGGTCTTGGCTGGCAGCGAAGTGCACTGGGCTCTATCCTCAGCTGTGTGGCTGTTTGTGAGATCATTGACCACCCAGATGTGAAGTGTCAGGTGAAAAAGAAAGGTGAGTCTATTGCAGTAATAACTGTGTTGTAGTTACATCTGTCCTTCACTTTGTTTTTCTTTCCCTATTAGTGGCTCCTTGAGCACTGAGTGGGAGACTCACCTCCTTGTCACCCTGGTCTGGGCCATAATGTCATCCATACCAAGGATGACTAGGAGTGGTATAGCCTCAAGCAAACTTCTCAGTCTATTCTTGGATGCTGAGGGATTCAGGGAAATACGAAGACTAGATCTTTGGTTATCTCATTCCCATTCTTCTGGGGGGTGTGTATGGGGGTGTTGGTTGGTTGTTTTTTTACAGCTACTTGAAGTTCTGCATATTTTTTTTTCTTTTCTGTTCCACTCAAACCCTCCTATTTTCTCTTCCCGATTCAGATTCAGAAGAAATAGACAGAAAAAGAGCAAGAGTGAAAAACAGCGAAGGGGGGGATGTACCACAGAAATACTTTGTTGTCACAAACAACCAGCTTTTACGAGTTAAATACTTGCTGGTGTATTCACAGAAGCAGCATAGGAGGTAAGAGTTCAGCTGTCTAGAGGGATGAGCTGCTATAACAGCCAGATAAACACATCTCATAGTTGAAAAATTACTGAAAACAAGCAAGAAAGATACACTGCACTGCCAGAATTTGTTTTTAGCCTGTTTCCTGTGGAAATAAGCCTTACACCATCATGTTGCCTCTGTCTCGCTCTTTGACACTCCAGGCTCAGCTAAATTTCCTTTTTCACCAGACCTATAAGCACTTAGTGTCTTTGAGAGCTCCCGTAATCTGCTTGTGGCAGGAGACCAAGAGTGGATGTCTGGTGAGTGCAGCTCTTAAAACTGAGGCAGTTTTAACTCTGCCCTTATCTATCCTAAGTGGCAGTGTTCACTCAGCTAATCAACACCAGTACAGGCCAGGCAGCTACAGCTCCAAACCACAGGGAAAGGTGTGAACATGGGGAGAAAAGACAGGATTGTGCATGGAGACTGAGGGGAAAGGGATGTGGTGAAAGTCAGGCTTTGTTAGTTACAGGGATTGTGGAACACCTTTGTTTTTATTGCATTTGCTTAAAATAACAAAACCTAAGATATTCTTTGCCAATGTATTCGTGCATCTCTGACAGAATTCATGCACTTTCCCTTTTCAGGCCTTCTAATGAATCTTCTTGGTTTTACACCCACCGTTTTGCCATAATGATGATGCTGTACCTGCTGTTGCTGATGGTGATAGGGGCCAGCAACTCACCAACCTTCATCTACTACTGGCACAGAATGTTTGACTCGGAGAGATGAATCACCCGAGACGATAAACTGTGATTTTCACCACGTGCCTTAAGAATAGCTGATCTGCAGTGCACTGCATCCGTTCCAGAGCTCTGGAAATAAAGGTGCCTGGAACTTTCCAGTTCTGTCATCAATATATTAATCCTCATGGCATCTCTTCATTTACTCTTATTTCTGTGTTCCTGGGATTCATGAGGATGCCCAGTACAGCTGAAAAGGATTGTAGTGGTGCAGCTTAGCATGAACCAATCGTTAAGGGTCCATGGGATAAAAGGTTATTTAAGATTAATGAAAACTAAGTGTGGAGACACTCAGGTGTAACTTATTTTCTGTCAAGCTGAGGTATGTTTGCACAAGTCGGAAAGGAGGATTTTTCTGGATGTCAGGCAAAGCAACCTGTTGGGAGTCTTATCAGTATGTTTTGAGAAACTGAATCTAGTGATGTTTGGCATGTATCAATGCAGATGGGATCACTTTTAAACTTTTAAAACTAACTTTGGCCAGGAATTTTTATATTTGAGCATAATGATTGTAAGGAAAAAAAAAGAAACAAGAAGAAATAAACCAACTGCCAAAATGGAAGCAGTTAAATGGTTTCTGGTATGTTTTTTCCCCTCTGTAGAACATTGTTGTGTTTTAATCCCAGCTGGCAGCAAAGCACAAATCCAAAACATAGTTACTACACTGCTATGAGGAAAATTCACTCTATCCCGGACAAAAACAGCACAAACAACTACAAGGCTTGTGCTCTCAGCCATGATCTGCCTTATCCTAGGCTCATGTGCAGATTAGACAAACTCAGGGTTTTCAGCATCAATACTGAATGAGGATTGTTCTTACCAAACTGGGGATTTGTTAGAGCACGCTCACAGGTACGTGCAAGTTAGTCATGCAGCATACACAGGGCAGCACTCTCCCCCTCCTGTCAAGTCATTTCAGTTGTTACAAAGCAACCCACAGCTGCCTGAAACAGAAAAAGGAGCACAGAAGTGTCCTCTGATTAGTGACTGAGCATGGGATAACCCCTTGAAGACCCAGGGATTCTAGGCAGAGAAAAGCCAGACGTGCCACAGTTCAGTCTTGCAGTCCAGCCTTTAGTAGATTTGATAAACACAGGTTTTCATTGCACAGTGAACCCTAACCACAAAAAAGAAAAAATCTCATCACATATTTCCAGCAAATGAGGCTGTGATTACTACCTTACTCATTAAATATTTCAAAGTAAATCTCTTCTTTTTCTGATGTTGTTCGGGTACCTAATTACCAGAAATAATGTCCTGGTAATCAGGTTTTTTAACTCAAGGCTGAGAACAAGTTCATTTAGAGCAACCCCTCTTCTTGGTGACTGGAGCTAGACACATTTATCCCAGTTAATTTTGTTGCCAGTACCAATTTATTTATTCACCATACAGCTTGCAAAACAAGAACATTATAATCCAATTCCCCATTGCCTTTTACAGCCTGTTAATAATGCTCACTGTCAAAGCACACTGTGGCGCCTCAGCCCAAGAAGTGTCCGTGCTAATTATAGCAGAGATTTGCAATTAAAATACACATAAACTAATAATTTTTTGTGCAACAAGTTCAACTACTTTATAGTAGTTTATTCCTTGATATTTCAATGCAGAAACTTGGGGTATGACACACGTGCAGGGATCCTGGGAACATTTGCCCGTTTTTGTTCTACCTCAGCATGTTATATCAAATGTTGTGCCATATAAATATACAAGCTTAGGGGAGGTGATGTGCCAGCCAGAAAATCTGGAGGTATTTGATGCTGTGTAAAGGGCATTGGTTTGTCCAAAACCTGGTATGTCTGAAAAAAACCCCTTCTTTTGGAACAGATGGGCTATTTGGGGCCCTTTGGAAAAGGAGGAGGTTGAGCAGCAGTTGTGGGATGGCTGTCTGCTGGCACTGCAGGGAAAGGCACAAACCTGGGAGCTCCTGAGCCAGATGAAAGGAGCACAGCAGGGATTTAAAGCTCTTTTCTTAGGGTTTCTTTGCATAGGAAAGTTTCTGAGAATAAGCAAAAGAAGTAATAATAACTCCAGGCTATGTCCCCAGAGAGAAAGCATTGTGGGGACTCATGGCAGACATGCACAGTCCAGCTCTGCAGTGAAATCAGCAGGTATCAAAGGAAAAAAAACAGCTTTTTCTGCTTTGATCATTTTGAATAGACCTCAAAAAAAAAAAAAAAGGAGGGGGCTGCAGGTGGGGGCTGAGCCCTGATGGATATGTCTGGAGTATCCCTTGGAGAGCTCATAGCCCCATTCCTCATGCTTGCAGGGATTCTGGGCACAGCCTCCTCAGTGCTTCAGCTCCACAGCTGCAGAGTGAGGCAACGGCAATGGGAAAATATTTTAAATACATTTAAGGTGCTCAGATCCTACCTAGCAGCCTGGCAAAATACTTAATATCCTACTCCCACGCTTGTTTTCTGTGCTCCCTGCTGATTTCAGCATGTGTTTCCCAACGTGGCGAGGTGCAGTCAGCTGGATTAATGCGGGTATTGTGCTGAGTAACTAACAGTATTATGAATTAACCCAAGGTTTGTGTTAGCCTCTTAAGCCACTTGCGTGGCTCTTTGAACACGCACAGTGCTATAAAAACACTAACAGGGAGTGAATCAGAATTTCCTCCCAAACAAAGAGCCGCTGTGTTTGAAGCGGGCAGCCCAGGGTGAGGTCGAGGAGTTGTAAAATATAGAGCTACCTGCTCTTATTAATATGTTCATTACATTGCTGTGGTGAATATTAGGAATTGTTATTGAACCAGGCAAATCTGATCCTGCTGGGACTTCGAGAAGTGTGGTAACTGGTGTTTCCTGGAAGTTTTGGGGAAGTGGGAGAATTTGCCTCCCACTAGAAGAAGTAGATAATATATATAAAAAGCATTTTTTGTCTCTCTTTATATATCTATCTATCTATGGAGATTTCAGGAGCCAGCTGAGGAGAAGGGCAGGTGCTCTTGGAGACAGGGGGTTTGAAGCAATGTAGGGACAGAGAGGGAAGCACTACAAAAAGCAGGACCACCCCTAGTGGTCCGAGGCGGGGAGAAGTCAGGCTCTGGGATTCAGGCTCCTGATAAGTGATGCAAAAATCTTGTGCTCTCTGAAGTATGAGCAAATTTAAGAAAAGCAGAATCAGAAATGCAGGAATATTCAAACCAGGCCTGGGCTTTGGTCTACCTCTGGCAGGACCCAGATCCAGGTTGATCCCAGCTCTGCCAGGGAGGTACTTCCCACCTGCTCACTCCCCCTTCCCACGTGCAGTGGGCACATGGCTTGGCAGCACACTCTTCCAGTGACATTTTCCTCCTCTCATGAAAGCTGTCAGTTTGGGCACCTTGCCCACACTCCAGGCTCCACAAAATGTCACTTTGAGCACCAGCAATAGGAGGGCAGGTATCAAAGAGGTGGGAAAAAGAAGCAGCACTGGAATGCCTACAAGCATCCCAAGGGATGTGCCATACTTTCCTTAAGGACCAAGATACTTATTCTTGCCAGCATCCCAATTTTCCTGCTTTTCAGAGGTCTTTTCCAACCTAAAGGATTCTAAGATCATCAAGTCCCTCTAAAGCCAAACATGCTTTTACCTTTTCACTTTACCCATGGGATATGAAGGTGGTGGATCCCTCCCACAAGAAAAGGGGTGCTTCTTTCTCCTCAGAGGTCTCTGAGCTCGCCGGCTGCTGGGCAAGAGGAGACGTGTTCTTAAGTGCACGAGCAATGCTGGGTCTGTTCTCTCCCACTGAGCAAAAAGTGGATGAAGACAGTTTTCAATAGATTAAAGACACTTTCCTGCTTATTCAAGGCTTGCCAGAAAACCAACACACCTTCAAGGTCTGCCTCCCATCAGCAGTAAGAACAAAGAGACCAAAGGAGTGTCTGGTGAATAAATTAGCTTCCCCTACTGCAAGCCAATCCCATCACCTTAGAAGAAGCCTTTTTTTGCCAGCCTGGCATCAGCCAGCCCCTGCTCTATTAGCATTGGGTAATTAACATTGAGCAGAACAGCCCAGAAAAGCCAAACTGCGATTATGCATCTCATTGGAGTTTGGATGCTTCCTAAATGGCTCACACTAATCCCCACCAGTTGGTCTGGGTTCCTGCAGTTCTAATTGATTTTTTTTTTCCTTTTCCTTGGGCTACATGTTTAGCATAAATAATAATTAGTACCAGAAAGGCAAGGGCTGAATACTCATCTACAGCTTGGCATCACCCTAAGCACTGTGGCTTCTCATGTCCTCATTACCTCAGCCAGTCTAAAAGGACTGTTTGCCACCCCTCCAATTTTAATAATTTGTTAGCTGGGGCACTGGAAGACCAGTGCAGATCCTTCCTGACTGATGGGGAGCCATGCCCTCTTGGAGACGGGGTTGAGAGAAAGTGTCCTCAGTGGGCAAAGGAGATTTGTTTTCTTGAGGGGAAGACATCTCCCAGCTCCTTACACATGCAACCACAGCAAGACAAGAGTTGTTTTTAAAACAAAGCTCTTTCATCCTGATAAAGTCCAGATGCTCATTCAAAGCTGCGGTGGCCACAAAAATAGCCAAGGAACTGCCTCCTGCCAAGTCCAGAGCTCCTGAGCTGTCCAAAGGTTTAACTAAACTAAGAAAACAACAACCCACCTGGCTCAAAACTAAATTTATCTTCAAAAGCGAACCCCACATTGAATAACAATCATTAGAGAATGAAAAAAAGAAATAATTGACTATTTCTAATTACCTGGAAAGGACAATAGTTGAATAAACTCATCTCTTCAACCCACGCCCAGAAAAAAGACCTCTGCCTTCACATGCAACTTTTAGCACAGTGGTAAAAAGAAAACAACCCATGTTACTCACCACAGCTCAGCTGATCCTTCCAAAAGCTTTCCTTGTCCTCACTTGCCTGCACCTGGCACTAATGAGTGCTGATGGACCCCTTCATCTTCCCTCACTGGGACACCTCGGACATCACCTGTGGGGTGGCTGCACCTGCCCTGCTGTGGCAGACCCAAGGGGCTGGTGTTGCTTAGGGCAAAGCACATGTGGCCTGCAACCTGCCAGCTTGTGCCCTGGGACATGGGGACAGAGAGGTCAAGGAGAGCTGGGCAGTGTCAGATCTCACTCTCTGATTACCCCAAATACCCTCCCTCCTGGTTATCCCCGTGTCCCACAGAGCTGCTGTGTAAGGATGTGTCAGTCTGTGCCATCCCCTTCACACCAGAAAACGGTAGCAGGGACAGTTTTGCCTTCTGGCTGTCTTCAAGAGATAGAAGAAACCTCACCCCACCCCACTGGGGTTCTTTGTCTTGCCTGAGCCCCTCTATCCCCTCAGCACTCCCTCCCCACCATGCCTGGGGGATGAATGCCCTTGCATTAGTCAGCCTCCAGATATTTAGATCTTTCCCAGGGCTTGTCACACAGCCATGAGAGAACCAGGCAGATTCTGAGCCAGGAGATCTGAAATTTCCAGAGAGCTTTTCCAACAATATGGGGAGAAAATGGAGCAAAAGCCTGTGATCACACCTTTGCAGCCTCAGGGTGACACCATCCACACAGCTCCACACTGGCTGTAGGTGAAAAGGGCACTTGAAGACCGGCCCTGGACCACAGCTGAGATTTGCTCCCACAGATTGATGCTGGAAGTGTGGAGAAGCTTGATCCCAGAATCAGGGCTGGAGCATGCGTCAGGTACAAAAAAGATATTTTTCTAGTCATCACAGAGCTGCCAGAACATGGCAGAATTACCATAAATACCCCCAAATGTTTTTCACCCTGAGTACAGGCAGAAAATACATTCTCAGTTTCTGGTCAGAGATCTTCACCCACCAAAGTTGAGTGGGGAACCTCATCATGACAGTCTCCAGAAAGATCCTACGGGACAAAGCAGCCCCAAAGCTGTGCCTCCCATCCCCTTGTGGGTACGTCTCTTCATCAGACCGTGCTGACAGTTGTCCCATTGGAGCCCCCTGATGCTACCCCACCATTTACAGCATTGTCCTTCATGTTTTTCTCTGAGGCTGAGATGGGTTTGTGTCTCTTTTGCCTGGTGATGGCTGTTTCAATGCCCCTGAGACACAACTGCACGTCCTCCCGGAAGGAGGGGGTGTACAGTCCATAAATGACAGGGTCGGTGCAGGTGTGCAGCAAGCCAAAGAGGAAGAAGCTGTGGTTGACATACTCTGGCATCTTCTGGATCATGGCTGGCTGGAACCAGTACCACAAGCCCAGGAGGTAGTATGGGGTCCAGCAGATTATGAAGGTGGCAACAATCACTACGGTCATCTTGAGAGTCTTCATGCGTGCCTTGGAGATGTGGTCATTTTGATTTCTTGTCAAACCTGCCAAGGAGAGTAAAAAGGATAGTTGGAGATGGGGAAACCCAAGAGAACATAACCATCCGTGACTGTGTTTCTGCCAGAGAGGGGGGACCATGTCATGGTCTGGTCCATGGCTCCCAGGAAGAAGAGCACAGCAAGGAATGGGTTAAAAAAGTTTGTGTAAAATCTCTTAGTTGGGGCAGATCCAACAACAACTCCAGGCTGGAGAAGTTCAGTCATGCAGTCATGGTGGACCCTAAAGGGCTGGGACCTTCTTACCTTTATTGACCTTTAGCTGCTTACTGATCTCCCAAAGGATCCGGATGTAGCAAACGACCATGACGCTCAGGGGGGTGATGTAGAGGGTGGTGAAGGTGAACATGTTGTAGACGGTTTCCTCCCAGTGCGCTCGGAAGCTCCCATGAGTAACGCACTGGGTGAAGTTCCCTCCTGGGATCGTGTGCAGGTGGAAGAGGAAAAGCTGAAATGGAGAACCAAAGAACAACTCAGAGAGGCTTTGGGACAGAGCACCCCGTTCTGGAGATGCTGCTGGCTGTGCATGGAGAGCACCTCCCTGCTGCTGTTGGACTGGGAGAGGGGCTCTGGGCACCTCACTCATGGCTTGGTCTGGTGCTGGTGGAGCCCATGGATTGGGATAGACCGGTTGGGGATGTCAGAATAGAGAAGCCCTTCTCCAAAACCATCCCAGCCTAGGCAAAATCCATGGGGATGGCACTGAACCTCACCTGGGGCAAAGCCAGGAGCACGCTGCCAGCCCAGGCAGCACGGAGCAGCATCCCATTGCGGCGGTGAGCGCGGGAGAAGGGATGGAGGATGGCAGCGTGCCGGTCCAGGCTGATGACCACCAGCACCAGGGCAGCCGCATACATAGCAAAGAGCTTGAGGAAGTTGAGGATCTTGCAGGAGATGTCCCCTCCATGCCACTGCACTGTCACGTTCCACACTGCATCCAGGGGCATCACTGTCACTGTCACCAGCAGGTCAGCCAGCGCCAGGCTGAGGATCAGCGGCTGCACGTGGGATTTCCTCCTCTTCCTCAGCAGGCTGCCCAGCACCGCTGTGTTGCTGCCTGCTGCCAGCAGGAAGAAGATGGCTGTGATGATCACACGGACCTTCGCTGCTTGGGTGAACCGGGGCTCGACCCAGTACTGGGGGTATGCAGAGGCTGAGACATTGGTGTCCTCTGGCACGGTGGGGCAGTGAGGAGATGCAGGGAGCTGCTCCTCACTCATCCCCTGCTGAAATGCAAGCGACAAAGTGAACCCCTTCTTAAGGGTTGTGTGGAGTTCTGCAGCTTCAGCATATGGAGAAGTGGGGAGATGGTGGGATCTGCACTGGAGGCACCAGCAGCAGCCTGTAGCATCTCCTCTTGTCCCGTCCTGTCCCTGCCTAGTCCCTCCGTGTTGTCCATTTTGCAAAGCCACCACATCCCCCCCATCGTGGTGACCTGGCCTGGCTGCCCTCTCTGGCTCTGCTGTAGCTATAGTGACTGCTCACACAGACATGTATTTTTAGCTCTTTGCGAGGTGGCTGAGCAGCTGGGAAGCAGGAGTGGTGGCCGGGACCATGGGACCAGTCAATATCTGCCAGCTTCCTGCTGGGCATGGGTCATACCAGAGCTGCTGAGCCAGTGCTGGGGCAGCCATGCTCGGTTCAAGGACTCATCCTTCCAAAGGGGGTTTGCTCAGCTTTTTAGAAACCCCACAACCCTTCCCATTAGTGTGTTAAACCTTAACAGTTCCATCTCCAGTGCCAGAGCTGGGGTCATGGGCAAGAGAACCTGAGGGTGGCCAAACAGGGAGAAGGGGGATCCCAAACTGTCCAGGGACTGAGAGTGGCTCTTGGGGAAGGATCACAGTGGCATTTAGGAGCCTGGACTTCCCTAGGACCCAGGCAGCACAATCTCAACACCTCTGTCCCTTTCCATTCTGGAGGCAAAGCAGGAGAAGGAGGGGAAGGTAGAACCCCCCCTAAACAGGGGGTGGCTGGGGGGTGATGAGCAGTGTGGTGGTCCCCCACATTTGATTTCATTCCCTTTTCACCTCAGCAGAACTCATATTTCAAGGGCAACTACTTCCAGCTCCTGTGGCCACAAGCTGTTTACAGTTCCAGCTGCAGGTACAGTACATCTCTTACTGTTTCAAGCACCTTCCTGTTTGCTGATTCCAAAATAAAGCAATCCTTACCTTTGCACAAATAACGGGAGCAGCAGAGATCAAATCTGTCTTCCCAGCTCTGCAGATGGAGATGCCGACACCTTGCAGCAATGCGCTCTCCTCCAGCCCCACCACCCGCACTCCGAGCCCCCTTCCCCTGGCTGCCTTCACCCCCTCCCTCCCCAAAGACCAAGCAGCACAAAGAAAGAGCAGCTGAAGAGTACCAAGTTGCTTGTCTGGAAGAAATAAGGAGAAACCCATGTCCGGGTCAGGATTTATCCCAGCTGATGGGAACATACCTGGCATACACATGCCCCGATGTCGAGAGAAGATGCCCCGTGCCTTTCCCACGGTCTCCCACTGCTGCGGTGCTGAGTCAGGATGCTCCAACGTTTCTTTGCATCACATCCCTGCAACAAACCTTGAAGCAGTAAAATTTCCCCTTGCCAGCCGCCAAGCCAGGAGCGATGCTGCTGTTAGCACAGGCGTATGCAGACATCTGGAGATGGGAATGCTGCTGCAAACGCCCCCTGCACCGGCAAACCAGGAGCGGGGCATGCCGAGGTGGGCACCCACAGGCAGCCTGGCTCAGGCAGCCACTGTCACCCCTGTCCTCATCAGCTTAATGAGCTGCCCGCTTAATGAGCAGGCAGCGGAGTTGATGACAAAGCTGCTGTAATGCAAGAAATGGCCAAAATTCAAAACGCTGTGGCCAAATGTGGCCCCATCGGGGATAAGTGCCAACACTCCCTGCACTGGTTTTCCATAAATACAGGGAAATGAGTTAATTATCCCTGGAGTTAGTGATGAACGTCCCGTTGCTCAGACAACAGGGAGATTCGCAGACACACACACACACACACACACACCTCAGCGATGCTCCTGGACCACATGGGTCCATGGCGGCATCACAGGCACGTGCCTGGACTGGAAATGCTGTGAGGAGGGAATTAATAAGGAGAAACTTGGTTCATTGTGCCATTTTAATGAATGCACTTTTTTCCTGCAGTCTATCAGTTCCTATCTTGTTCTTTCTGTATTTCTTGCAGCATAACACTGTGAGAGGGAAGGACCTTGGGAGGGACAAAGAGCTCAAAGAGCTTAAAAATATGATGTGCAATGCAAGGGCAGGGAGGGAAACTGAGGACATCCTGCTCCTCTGGCCAGAAAAAGAGCTGTAGGGGTGAAAGAGGGTCAGGCCCAAGTCCCGCTGGGGTCAGCACCAGCAAACACATTCCCAGGGACATCATGGGCACATGCAGATAGATCTTCACATCTCCCAGGCTATTAAATTAAAGAGTACCTGGTGTACAGGTCCCTGCAGGTCCCAGACTGGCAGTGGTGGCTCTGCATTTCTCCCCAGGAGGAGGAGATTCCCTTTCTGGGATAGGTTTTCCATCATTAAAACTGCTCCCACTTACTTCAGGAGGAAATGTTTGAGCTCTGAGTGGGGTTGCAGCATCTCTCAGGCTACTGTGCTGGCAGGAGTCCTCCTGGGCACAAGAAGAAAAAGACATTTTCCCCTTTATGGGTCTAAGAGTCAAATTGTGTGGCAGAGGGACCAGCTCCTGAGATCCAGGAGATGCTGCAGGCACTGGACCATGTTTGTCCTGGAGTCCCCTAATCCCTCCATCACTTCTGCAAGGAGCTGCCGAAAGGGATCAGGATGGAAACTCTCTGCTCAGAGCACAGAGGGCAATTCCTGCATCTAAAGTGCTTTACATCTGAGGGGAAAGAGGAAAGCAGACCCACCGCTGGCCAGTGAGCACCAGCCAGTCCTGACACATGGGAGGAGACTGTCCCCATCACCTCCTCACCTGGCAGGGGCATCACCCACCAGTGCTATGGAAACAAACCTGGCCCTTGGGGCAAAAATAGCACAAAACCCACAAAGAAGCTGGGTGGAAGCCTGTTTGTTACAGCAGCCACCTCCTCGTGACATTAGGTTCCCGCTTAAAGCTGAGGTTAATTCAGCCCCACACACTCATCCTTATTTTTCCTTTCATTTATCCCTTTGCACCTGCACGAAAGAAATTAAATAGCAAGTCAGGAATGTATTCCCTGTTTGTCCTTTGCCCTGGCTGATGGCCTTCTTGTCTAGAAATGTCCTCTCCATCCCTGACTGTATGATGCAAGAGAAGGACAGGATTTTTCTTGGGAATTGTAAGCCTTGCTCATGCCACAACAAAGCCTTTAGTCCCTGTTTGGAGAGGATTTTTTTAGCATACCATCACACAGAAATGTCCTGGGCATGCATTAGCAATAAGTCTTATTTTAAGGGTGGGGTCCCTTATTGAAATGACTACTTTTCTCCAGCATTTGCACAGTAACCCCCTTGTGTTTTCTTCTTTTTTTTTTTTTTGCTCATCTCCTCAAAGGTCAGTTTGGATGTTGTCTGCATGGCAGCCTTCAGCCGATTCTCTGAACGCTGGTTTAACGATCAGAGGGTTTTGGTATCCAGGATTAGGAAACAGTGCTGGCAGGCAGGGCTTGTTTCCATACATCCCAGCTTGGCTCTTCCCGAAATCTCCTTTTGGGATGCTGCTCCAGTACACTGCCAGAGCTGCAGTCCAATACTGGGTCATGAGGGGACAGAGCATCCCCCAGTGTCCCCAAACAGGACTTATCTCCCCAAATCCATATGGATCATCCCAAGATGCTGGAGAAAACAGAAATCAGAAAGCCACACTGGGCAGTACAGTTACAATTTCTGCACGAGCAGACCTCAAATAAAAATGCAAGTGCTGTGTTTTTCCATCGGACACTCTGTATATACCAGGATCTCATCCAGTGAGAGCAGAGTGGGATATAATTTCCATTAACCTATTGCAAATGTGGGATAGGGAACCTGCTGCTGTTTATCCTAATAAATCACTGCCAGGGTCTTGGCTTCGCAAAGAGAGAAAAACTTGCATTTTCCTCTCTAAGAGAAACTCCAGCTGCTGATTGTTATGGGGGTAACAATGGGTAATTCTTTGTCTGGACCCATCACCTGCACCCTCCCCCCAGGCAGGTGCTTCTGTGGGGCTGGCTGCCCAAAAACTCCTCTTTATTCAGAAAAACCTCATGATTTCAGAGCTTTTCAATGCTGATTCCGCACCCCCCCCCCAGCCCCCCCTCTCCCTTCAATTCTTCTTCTCCTCCTCCAAACCTTGAATTGTCTCAGGAGCAGCTTATCCAAGGAAATTTTTGTCTCATACTGGACTCGAAACAGAAAGTCTAGTCAGGGACATCTGACATGCAATGTTTTTGTGAGTAAATACCAGCGTCCATTAAGTCATTTCCCGGGGTTAGAAATGAGCTCACCTCTGGAACGGCTTCTCTTCTTACCCAAAGTTCACAAGCCAAAAGATTGGGAAGCTCCCAGTTTTCAGCCTTTTCATTAAATAACAGCATCATAAAAGTCAGCACGGTGCCACCGTGCTGTTTGTTACAAACAGGTCTGGAACAGGGCATACCCAAAATTCCCCAAAACCTTTGCAGGAAGAGGCAGAGGCACAAAGCTCAGTGATCACCAGGGATAAACCAGCACCTCATTCTGCCTGCTCAGCCGGCCCTGGCCGCTCTGCCGAACCTGCCAAGGAGAGATGATAATTGCTGCCCCTCCTGGGGATAATCTGGGTCATCCCATCCCCCTCCTTAAAACCCTTGTTTAAAGCAGAGGGAGGGATCTCTCCTGCCCTCCGGGCTCAATTACTTGGTAAACTGTGCCTTTAGACCATTTCTTGGTGAGACAATGCAGTGTTTCTGATTCAGCTTCATATATCAAAACCTCACCCTTGGGGACGGGGAGGGTATCACACCATTGGACAGCAGTACCGGGAAAAACATGGTCAAACCTGCTGCAATTCCCACCTTTTAATACCCTGCTTGGTGTGCCTGATGCTGCTGAGTCCAGAAGTCCAGAGCATCATTCCCAGGAGTTCCCCAAATTTACATTTTCCCATGCTGAGCAGCAGCTGTCAGGTCTTTCCTCCATCTTTCACCAGGACATGTCAATCAGAGCAATCCCCTTCCTCATCTCTAAACTAGACAAGAGAAAGGAGGGAATTTATCACCCCAGACCAAACCCTAAGGTCAAACTCCACGAAACATGGTGGGATTTGGTGCTGGGTCCCATCCACTCACCACCAAGTGATAAAACCTGGTTTTGTGTGTATATCACTGCTCCACTTGGCTCAGCTCTTCCACAGCAGCTTTGCTTCCCTGCCCAGGCTGGAATTTATTTGTGGGGGAAATTATTTGGGAACTTCTACCTGGCACCCCAGTCCCAGTAAAGCAAGAACATCACCCACAGGGTCGGCGGAGGGGCCATGGGTGCCCTTCAGCTTTGGCACACACTGACCCAGTCAGGGCTCTCGCTACCCTAACTGGGTATTTTTCTTGAGCTGGAAGAAATTATGAAATGCCAATGTTTTCGTTGTGACTAACCATGGAAGTGAACAATTTTGCCCTTGTTTTTGGACAGGGTTTAGTTGCTCTCCTTGCCTTTGCCTTCTGTGCCCTCTTTTATCCTCTGCTATTTTTATTCCCTGTGGGACCCATCCATTGCATTGCTCCAAATACCCACCTCCCTCCAAGCTCTCAAATCGGATTGTGCATCCCAAGGCCATATTTCAGTCCTCCCTTTGGATGCTCCTTCCCAGCCACTGGCCAGATTCAAGGGCTGGTCTCCTTTGTTGCATTGGGGGAGAGGTGAGATGTGGGGAAAGCTGACATCCCTGCGGGACCCTCAGCAGCATTCCATGCAACTTGCAGGAGCAAGAAGCAGGGAATATCTCTCCTGACACCTCCTTTTCATGAGCTTCATATCTCCAAGCAGTTTTCAAGGCTTAAAAACACCCCTGGGTGAACTTTATGCAAGCACATGATCCTTTCCTATATTTTTAGGAAATGATCAGTGGCTTGGTGGGGACAGATGCCATCAATGCTGAATTTAAAGAGCCAGAGGGATATAATTTCTGCTCCCCAACCCTGCTTTTACCCTCCTGCAAGAAACTTGCTCTGAGCCAAACCATGGGACTGCAGGACCCCAGTGACCATCCCTTAGTATGAGCATCAGTGCTGACATCTCCCCCCATCCAGATTTGGCCTCCTGGTGAGGTGTTTCTGGGAGCCAGCCCTCAATTTGCTGCTGCTGTTTCTCTGTGGAAGGGCTTATCTCCCACACTGCCTTCCCAACCTGCTCCCAGGAGATATTTTCTCAGATGGGATAAGGTGCTCACACCAGGAGCTGCCAGCCCTTCCTTCAGCAGCTCTTGGCCCCCACTAAAGCCTCTGGTGTTCTCCTGGCAAACATACATTTACCCTCTGGCGAAAGCTGATATGGCCACGTATTCCAGGGGGAATCCCAGCAGAGCTGGAATTAGCTCGGCAGAGACTGGCTTTTCCGAGCATGTCCTTGGCATAAGGCACGAGGTCGTGAGATATTTTACATCTCCGGTCGCCCCCATGACCACAGGCACTCCAGGAAGGGGAGGCATTTCCATGCTGCCTTTTGCCAGTGGGGATGCTGGCAAACTCCTTTGGAGCTGAAACTCGAGGGTGGATCGAACCCGAGTACCCCCAGCCTAGGCACAGCTCCACATTGCTCAGTGCAATAATTAACCTGATATAAATTCCCACATGGTTCAAAGAGGAGTGCCCGCTACCCACATGGCTCTGCCTCTTCCACCTTTCTGCCTGTTCCATGTAGTGGCTCATCTGCACATTAAAAATCACTTTTTAACCTGAAGCTTCCCTTTCATTGCCATCACCATTGTCGTGGTCTGGCTTACACAGCCTACACCTCTCCCATGTGCTGCCAGTGTGATCCCTGCAGAGCAGGAGAAAGACAAACTGGAAGACCCAAGCCCTTCCCTGCACACTCATGGATCAGGCAGGATTTTGCTGGTTTTTAGGAAAAACTGGCTAACGTTTTGCTGGTGTAAATCACTGCAAACCTGCTCACCTTGACTTGGTTTATAGCAAGAAAATGGAGGAAAAGGCACAGATGAGACTAGGGATCGCCATCCCATCCGTGCCAGCACGGGTGCACAGCCTGGAGTGCATCCCAGCCCAAAGCCAATACCTATAAACAAGAGCAATAAATTAAAGATTTCTTCAGGAGCAATTAATTACCCAAATCAACATGGACTTTGACACAGGATGGTCTTTGTCCACCGAACCCTGTCCGGAGCTAAAGCAAACAGCCGGTGGACTGTGGGTTGGAGCTCTGCTCCTGCCCTTCCTTTGCGGTGTAAATGTCCCCATTGAGGTGCTGTCCTGGCTTGGACCTGGCCACGTTCCCCTCATGCCTGTTCCCATCCTGCCACCGCTCTTACATCATTGATCAGAGATTGTGCAACAGCCCAAGCCCTGCCACAAGCTCACATCTGCCGGCAGCGTGTTCCCCACACACACCAGGATGCTGCCCTGCAAGTGTCCCTGAGCAACTAATGCTCCAGGGAGAGGCTGGGGGATGCATTATTCATGGAGGGCTTGAAAATAATGGCCTTCTCCATCTCACAGAGAGTTTCTAAATGAGCCAGAATTCTTACCTTCATTTCCCCAGCTCAGCAATGTAATTGAAAAGGGATTCAGTATTGAGGCACTTTTGGTGCTCTCACAGCATCACTATTTCTGCTCTTCCAAGCTGGGGAAAGAGAGACAGCAGATATGGCCATGGCACTTAAGAAGGAAATATCAGTGGGAACCTTCTTCAGTTCACGATACACCAGTGAATCCCTCTGCAGGGGGATGTGAGCCTGCATGTGTACAGCAGAAACACAGGTGGCAGTCCCTGGGCACTCTAACAGCAAATGTGCCCTGCAAAAGCACTAGAAAAAGCCCTTTTCCTTTACAGATGGAATAACGAAACAGAGGACACCTCCTTTTACATGTCATGGGTCAGTTGTGTTGTGCTGGTGTCAGCAGACATTTAGGGGCTCACCCCATGGACATACCCCATGAACAGCCCAGCCACAGCTACTTATTCTCCCCTCATTCCTGGCTCTTTCACAACTGCAGAAAAAGGCTTCCTGAGGCCCAGAGCTAAAATCAGTCTTTCCCTGGATCCTGGCTTTCCTGGTGTCCCCAGTCTGTGCTGCCTTTTGTATCTGTTCCATAAATGATGTATGTGGAGCTGAGCACTGCTGAGCCCCAGTTGAAGCTTTAACTCCCAAGCAAATCCTTCCAGAGGGGAAAAAGGTCCACTTGCTCCTTTTCTCCCAGCCACAGCCTGTAAATCCTCATCCGCACAATGAAAACAAACTCCAGTAATTCATTTTTTTGGCTCTTTTCCAAAGATTTTAGGCAGCTGGAGTGCAATTTTGTGCTGATGAAGCGGTGGAGGAGGGCTTAAGTGAAACAATATTGTGGTGGCTGTGAGGTTTGCTGGTGTTTCGGAGCTCAGAGTGAACCTCAGGGACCTGCCACATCTCCAAGTTCTCCTACAAACCATGGAAATCACCACTCCGGCTCCTGGGATAGCAAAACAGGATTTAAAAAACAACATTAGCCACCCCTGGAGCATGGCTGGAGAAGTGCCGGGAGCCAAGTGCTTAATGAAATCCCAGCTCCCAGCTCTCCCTCCTAAACCACACAAACTTCCCCAAAGTGTTTGGGATGGAACAAAGTCATCAATCAGTTATTTTAACTCCCATCTCCGTAAACAGAAGCAAGCCCAGAAACATGCAGCAGGGGAAAATAACCGTCAGCTCCCTTTGGCGGAGCGGAGAGGGCGCAGGGAGGGAGGACGAGGGCAGCCGGCGGGGAACTGAGCACGGCCTTGGCCCAAAGAGGGATTTTACAGGCTCCACAGAGCATTTCACAGACCCCACAGCCTGTAAATTCCACGTGCAGGCCTGAGAGCAGCCCCACCAACCCTGCCACCCTCTTGCCGTGGTGCAGTTGGCTTTTGGTGGTGGTCACTCAGCACATGCTGTAGTGGAAAGGGCGGGAGGCATGAAGAGCTAGGATGAGCATTACCAGCCAGTTTTCCCCTGGATTCATTAGATGAACACAAGAAAAGTTATAGATACAACCAGACAGGAGTGTGGGGACAGCAGGTGTGCTGCACCATCTGCTGTCACACTCCTCTGACACTGCCCCAGCCTTGGCGCTGGTCGGAGGGAGCATTAAGCATGGCAGCATTCACATAAATACATTATGGCTTTGTAATTACACATCAGTGATGAAACCATGGAAAAAACCCATGAGATTTGGGTAAGCTCCTCAGTGTTAATCCGGGAGGGGAATGAGTCCAAGAGGCTGTGGATCTACTGCTTTTCAATGGGAAGCAGCAGCTTTTAGGCAGCTGAACCCACTGGTGATGGGCAGAAAGATAGGAGCAGTTTGGTCTGGGATGCATGGGATGCATCCTTCCCACCGGCCACAGGTGCTACAGACCTGCAGAGTGACTGCCCTGGGAATGGGGCAGCCTTGGTTTGTCTCCTCCATGCCACAGGTTCGGGCATTGTTCACCTCCAGGCAGATGGAAAGCGTCTCTCGGAGCCCTGGTGCAGCTGGTGGTGCTCAGACTGGGAACATCTGGGGCTCTTCTCATGCTGTTCTCTCCAAAGTCAGCCACATGTCGGAGCTGCAGCAAGAGATGGTCAAGCCAAGAGAGACTGTGCAAACAAACTTTTCTGGAGACTTGGGTTTTGCATGAACTCACACATCCCAAACCTGCTCGTGAAGGAACGCACGTTTCCAGGGCTTGTCTTGAAGGAGACATGCTGAGGAGGTTGCAAAATCCCCTACAGAAATGCCTGCAGATGCACTGGGTTAGAGCTATCACCCTGTTTCCATAACATAAGGAATAACATTTTATTTTGCAGAATAGCACATTTCCTTACCCAGCAGTGTGACCCAAGGAAATTGATACCAGGATGTGGGCAAGCAGTTGGTAGGACTGGAGATGCCTTGCCAAAGCATCAGTGCTGGGGTGGGTGAGCCACGGTGGGAGGTAGGTGCCATCTGGGGAAGAAGAATTCCGTGCTCTCTGCCTCAGCACCTTTCCCACATCTTGTCCTCATGACGGCGGGGAAATGGAGATGAGCTCCATGTTTATGTCAGAAGTCTGGAGCTTCCAGCTCATTGGGCACTCCTTGCCCACCAGATAAACATTCTGCTGCTTTTTGGCACATCTCGGGTGTTTTTTCCTTTTCCCTCGTAAACATAAACAGGAGCTGGTGTAGGTCACCACCGATTATTTTTTATGTGACATCTTGATCTGTGTTCCTCCTGCACCACTCCCTCTGGCAGCAGGGCTGACAAGGATTACTAGGGGGCAGCTCGGGTCACCACTGGCCCCCACTGGCTGCCCCAACACCCATCCCCATCCTTTAGGGAGGGCTTCTGACATGTAAAGCACATGCTTTCAACCACACTCCTGCAGCAACTGGCAGCCCAGTCCCATGGTGCCGGGGCTGCATGCACGGGTGACAGTCACTTGCACAAGGCCACATGCTTTGTCAACACCCAGGAGCCCCAAGTCCACAGACCAGCTGCTACAAGTTACATGGGAAAAACGTGGCTGCAGAGCGAGGAAGAACCTGGAAGGTTGAAGCCAGTCTGGGCAAGCAGGGAGCTCTGGTTAGGGGTCCTTTCTAGCTGTCCCCATAGCTCGAGGGGGATGCAGTCACATTTATTTACAAGGATGGTCCTGCCTCTGCAGCTCTGTGTTACCCCATGTGTCCAAACCCTCTAGCTTTGTCCCACATCCTCAAATCTCCACAGCATCCTCATCTGACCCCTGCCAGAGCCAGCACAGGGCAGAGGTGGGCAGGCAGTGCAGGGAACAGAGTACAGCTGAGCCATACCCCATACCTGCGAAATGGGGGAATCACACGTGCAATGCTGGGTGGCCACTGTATTTGTCCCAGACTGGGTAAAGCCAAAAAAGCATCCCCCAAACTCATTGCCTGTTTGCTGAATCTCCACCTTCAACACAGCAGCAATCTCTTTCAGATCCAGAGCCCGGGTGAACCCCTAACACTGACGGCGCTGTGCCGGGATGCGGTGCCCACACCGGGACATGGTACCCACACCGTGCCCTGCCCCACCGCCGGCAGCAGCCGCCAGGCCGTGGCATCGCCACAGGTTTCTGTTTACCATCACCTTATTAAGGGATTATTCAGGCTGCGGTTTCCTCGCGCGTCCGATCTGTTTGTGCTGGCGGCCGGTGGCTCGCTGCCATCCCCTAAGCTACACGCCGGGCTATATAAGCGACCTCGCCGCCTCGGCGGCGGGAGGCTCACACACAGCCCGGCTCCGCTCGGCGCAGGGGAGGTTTCGGTAAGCTGCAGCTCTCTCTCTTCTTCCCAGCCGGCTGCAAATCCCTGACAAGCCCTCGTCTCGCCCGCGGAACTGAACTCGGCTGGCGGCTCCGTGGCGAGAGGACGGGACTCTCCTTAATTAGGGTTTTTATGGCTTTTTAGGTAAGCGAAAAAAACCCCAACCCAGTCCTGCTAAGTTTTCCCTTCCGTGGCAGACAGTGGTTATATAATTCTGCTTTGTTAAGGTGCTGTAATTAAGAGGGGCTGTGATTGAAGTCGAGGTGGAAATTAATTAATAGGCAGATGACGGAGACTGAAAAACTTCGATGGGGATGCAGTTCCCTGCGTCCTGCTCCTCCCTTCCTCGTTCCAGTTAATGGGCTTGGGGAAGGGTTAGGGGGACAGCTGGAGAGGGGTTTTGGGGGGCTTTGCTCACGTGGGGCTGTTTGATCTCCCGTGGCTCTGTCCCACGCTGGTTCCCCAGCCCCCTGCCAGAGAGGGGATGCAGGCAATTCCAAACCTTTCCTACCGCCAATATCCAGATGCTTGAACCCCCCTTTTTCAGCACTGCATGTCCGGGTACAGAGGGAGGTATCCCATCCCAAACCCAGTGCTGCACAAGTTGCAGTCAGCTCCAAAAATAGTCACAAGTGGGAAACAGGATTAATTTTTTCCTGGTTATTGTCTGGCTGCAAGTTCACGACCCCACCATAAGCCCACAAAACACCGCTCATGTGTTGCTTGTTATTTTTGCTTGACTGGGATTTGCTGAGCCATAATCAGAGTATTTCCTAGTCCCACATTTCCTGGTCTCGGAGGAGATGGTTAGTACCACTTACAAATAACAGGGTGTTCTTGCCCCTGGCTGCTCTTTATCAGCCCCATTTTATGGGTAAACTGAGGAACCAAACAGCTGGGGCAATATTCTCCCCTCCTCTCAGTTCATTAATTTTGGGTGCATAAAATAAAGCACCTGAAATTCCAGCTGGCGTCACTAGGGATAACACCAGCTTCATGGGTACATTCAGAAATTAAATACACAAATGCTTGGTGTTGTAGGGCAAAGGCACTCACTGGAAACAAAATCTGAAGCAGCTGACCTGGTGAATAGCAACACAAATCCTCCCACATCTCTGCCTGTGAGGAAAGGAAAATGCTGAGCTTCTTGCTACATTTGCAAGAAAGACTTGGCTTGTGCATGGGGTTTTCCACTTTCAGAAGTGCTCAGGAATCTTTCCTCTCCCCCTGCTCTGGGATATACTGGGATAAGATGCTATGCTCACAGTATGCCCAGTTTGCAGGCAGAGGGATGGAGCCATGGAGATGTCCCTGCTCCTGTGTGGAGCAGAGCTTGGTGCTGGGGGCCCTGTGGAGATTTGTGGACTGTGAGAGATCCCTGCAGAAGTATTTAAGCTGTTCCAAGGCATGTTAAGGAGATGCCATTACAAAGCAGTGCTCTGCAGAATAGATTTGGGCTCAGATGTGATGGTGAGAAGCAGAGGGGATGCGAGCACAGACGTGGAGCCCCTGCTGGTGCCCGCTAGGGGAGTAAATCAGGAGCTGCTGGGCGTGAGTGGGCAGGGGGTATAGGTGGCCCCATGGCATGTTTTGGAGTGGTTCAGCCTGGGAAAAGCTCCCCAAAAGCAGCAGGACCTGAGTGAGGCTTGTCTCTGCAGGACTGGGGAAGGCGTGGGACGGCTGCGGCAACTCCAGGAAGCCCTTGGTCACCTCTGCAGACAACCATGGTCACCATGAAAGGATGGATCATCCTCCTCCTCTTGGGAGCCACGTCTGTTTTAGGTGAAGGTTAAACGTTTCCATTCTGGTCACCGTGCTGTTCCCCACCCACGGCAGGGCAGGCACGTCTGCCAGCAGCTGCTGAGCCAGCAGACACAGCCCGATATCGATGCTGGGTGCTGCTCTGGGTCCCTGCGGCGTTTGCCCGGCCAGACAACTTCCAGACAAGGACTGGCTCCCATCCAGCCCCCAGAGCTCGAGCAAAGCCTCTCTGTGAGTCAGCGAGCCTCTGGTTGAGCAGGGATGAGCTCTCTGGCCCACTGGCTATGCTGGGACCATCCCTGCCTGCTGTCCTTGAGATCCCATTCGTGTCCAGTCTGCACCCACAGGGAGAGCTGGTGCTGGGGCTTAGCTCCCCAGTTTAAATGGGACCCGTCCCAGCAAGCACCTCAGGAACCAGCCATGATCACCAGCTCCCCTCGGGCATGCAGGTGGCCAACAAGTGCAGAAACCAGTCCTTGTCCCATAGAGACAACAAACCTCATCCACCTTGGATTCATTTCTCCTTGTGCAGGGAGAAGCAGGATATATTTGTATCTTCAGCTATAAAAAGATTAATTTATCTCAGCTGCTGCAACACAGGAAGTACAAAAACGTTTTCCTGTGTGATAAGGGAAATAGAAAATTTCTATGATACCTGAGCTGCAGTGATGCTGTGGGACATCTCTATCATGTCCTTTGCTCAGCATTTCCTGCACTGCATCCTACCAGAGCTCTAACCAGTCACAATCCAATGGGAAAGCTGTAATACTGAGCCTAAGGATGCCCAATCCCTTGAATCTAATTTATTCTTTAATTTACTGACCCTTAGGACAAAGGATTCTGAAACCAGCCCTCAGCAGGGTCCAGATAGGACAGAAAACCTTCAGCCCGCTGGTAATGCTCAGCTTGGAGAGTAAGTTAATTCCCCTGTCAGGTGGATTTTCCTCGCCAGACAATTTTCCCAGCAATTTACAACTAACCAATATTATTTGAGTAGAAGAGGACATCTAGGGTTAGAATCGTTCTGTGATTCTATGATTTAGGCAATGGAATAAATGTTAACCATCCAGGACCTCCTGTAGGGTTTTGGCTATCGCTGACATACGCTGTTGGCTCCTCTCCTGGAAAAGGGAAGGTCAACGTGTGACCACAGCCCCGACTCCTGCGCGGGTTGGGAGGGTGAGAAGAGCCCAGGGATGGGCCAGCACATGCTCTGACCTGCCTTTACCCTGCCCAGCCTGTCCCCACGCCCTGGGCGGTTTGTGACACCATTCCTTCAGAATTAAAGCCTGTGGGGCATTAATTACCTGCAGAGCCCACTCTGCTCCTTAATCCCCAGGAGATGCCCCACCCTCTCATCTTTGCTGCCCAGGGCTCAGGATTTAAATTCCTGCAGGCACTGAAGGGGCTGGTCGTGCTGTTACCATGCCTGAGGGATTTGGGGACTTTCCCAGCCTTTTGCCCGGCTCCCAACAGCTCTCTTAGCCACTGGGACGAATCAAAGCACCAAAATCGTGCACACTCAGAGGTCCCCTCCACTTGCTGAGAGGTATTTTTAGGAAAACTACCAGTAAAATTGTTTTCCTCTCAAAGTGGATGGCACAAGGCAGTGATGCTGGGGTTGGCTCCTTGGCTGGCAAACCCTGCCCAAATCACTGCCAATGTCCTTTGCCTGCAGGTACGAGGAGCAGCTCTCGCCGGGGAGACCCGACCTTCACCTACGTCAGACGCAGTACGTTCCTGCCGGCCGGTGCCACAGGGCAGCCCTGTCCCTTCCCACGTCCCCACCAGCTCAACCCCTCAGCTTCTCCCTCATCCTCCACTCTCTGCTTTTTCTGCTGTCAGAGTGCTACCCAGAGCCATATAATGCCGTTTTCCTCCCCAGGGTTCCCCTCCTCATTTCCTGTTATCACCAGCCCTGTAGGTTAAAGCAGTTGATCCCAAACACGCATAGGATCTTGCTGAGATCCCACTTTAATCTGCTGCACATTAAATTTTTGTTTGGGGCAACCACAAACAGGCATTTATCCACAGGATGGGACCACATCCACAAGCCCACCTCCTCCTGCATGACTCAAATTGCTAAATAATAAGTCATGGATGCACTACTTGGAATGCTGAACTAGAATGCCAATGGGCCAACACATTAAAACCTTGCCCATCTAAGCCAGGTACTCACTCCAAGCCAGATATGATGCTCCCATAGCTGCTCCCATTTAAAGGTCCTTTTCCACTCACCTGCTTTTATAAGCCAGGATCATTTTTGATCATCACAACTGGAACAGTCCAGCCCTGTGTCTGTCTGCCTTTCTAGGAAACAATTCAACCTGCTTTATTACAAACTGGGTGGAAGAGTAGGTATGGGAGATGACATAGCACATGTCTCCAAGAAACTTCATTTTTAGAAACTTTAGTCACTAGTGCATCCTTGTAAACATTATTAGAACACTGTCATTTTTTAAAAAAGCCCAAACCACAGACTTGGAGTGGATCTCATCCATTCAAAGTAGCTTAAATTAATAACATCTAGTAACCCGCTTAAATTCTTTTAAAAACCTAACCCCGTATTAAATTCTCAATGTGTTTTGCAAATTCTCTCTGTTTTACCAATCAGCTGCCTCCTGACATGCTCAGCCTGCTCGGTAGCATCTTAGGCTTCTGGTTTGCACACAGTAAAAGTGGTGCTCACAATAGGACACACGCTGCCTTCTATAGAAAACATATGTTGAAGTTTGGTTAAAGACATTCAACATAGCAACAAGTTTACCTTTTTTTTTGTAACTATTTAACCATTTTACTGTTTTTTACTATTTAACCACATTTGAAACAGACAAGTGTTGCCCCTCAAACAACATTTAAATGACAATGTGTGTTTGATTTCCTTTAAGCCAAAGTTATTCAACACTAAGCATGAGCTGCTTGCACTTTGCTCCCCTCGAGTTTATCTTAATCATCCTGAATTCGGCAGCATGTGGGGAATTAAGTCAGAAGCCTTCAGACACCTTCTCATGCTTTATTTCCCAGCTCCCTGAACATGCTTTGGGTGTGTTTAATCCATGTGGTGCGTCATATCCAAATGTATAGCCTGAGCTACATAGAAGCTGCTAAAACCCAACTGCCTGTTTTTGGGCAGCTGTACGTGTAATGTGCGTCTCAGTAACACACCACTGATGTTATTCAAGGTCCACTGGTGCAAGATTCAAAAAGGTTTTTGTCCCCATGGTCGAAATGGAGCGAGTGCTCAGCAAAGTGTGGCCAAACCGGGGTGCAGAAGCGTACGAGATCCTGCCTAGCTGAGCGCTTCTGGGGCGTGCACTGTAATGAAGCAACTGAGGAAGGGCGGCTCTGCATTGGACATGTTTGCTCAGGTGCTCCTATAACCTCACTTACGGGCAGGGGAGGATTTCCTGGTCTCAGCACTGCGCAGGCATTGTGCTCCCTTCGCTGTCATTTAACCATCTTTCTCTCCTTTGCCAGAATTTAGTGATTCCTGAGCAGGGCTGGAGAGTACTAGGAGCAGAGCATGGGGAGTTTATAGCCAAACAGGAAGATAACAGGGACTCACAGTATCTTGAGGATATAGAAAATATCTCATTAATCTTGTTATAACAGCAGCTCTTAAAGTGGAGTCAGTGACTGCAGACAGCTGCCTCCATGCAACCTCCAGGAAAGAGAAGATTTGGGAATATCAAATTGCCATAGTCCCTGTTGAAGGGGCTTGTAATTAACTATATTATTCTTATAATCCCCTTTTAACCAAATAATTCTGAAAAGATTCTGAAAACATGTTTTGTGCAGAAAAGATGTTTCAGGTTTTCCCTGATTTCTTACATTTATTTCCATCTTCGAAAAATATTATCAGGTAGCTGCTGTATAGAGATGCTCTGTGATTGTAAAATGAATGGCCTGAGCCTCATGAAGAGACAGATTATTATTTAGGATGAATCACTATAGGTGAATGAGTACAGAACAATATTTTAACCAATTGTTAAACCCATCGGGTAATGCTCACTTGACAATTACCCCACATCCTACCCAAGCCAGGATACCATTGAATAAGGGGAGACAACTTTTGGAACAGACAAAAATCACGACTTCTGGGCATGTATTGGTAACAGAAACCTAGAAAGTTTAAGACATTTGGATTTGTAATTTTGTCAGGGCTGAGCTAAGCGCTCACATGCTGATCTGGATTCAAATTTCCCTGAAATTCAGCCCTTTGGGGAAGGTAAATAACAGTTTCTAGCTGTAATTATATCCACGTGGCTGCTTTCTACTAATTGTCAGGTTCAAAATGACATTGTCCCTGCTTTTCTAATGCACAGCTGTGCATAATCAGGAAAAATATGTTTTGGATACAATTTACTCCTTATGCAGTATCTGCCTTATTGCATCTAAATTAAAAGCAGACGTGAGACTGTGCTGTGAGCATTATGGGTACTTGGGGCTGTTTTTTGACCTGCCTGCTTCTCCTCCAGCCTGCAACATCACCTGCCCCATGGGCCACGTGAACGCTGACTGTGACACCTGCATGTGTGAGGATGCCACCCTGCACGGGAAGGTGTCTCTCGAGGACGGGTCACCCGCTGCCGATGCCCGGGTCTACCTGCAAGCCAAGAAACTCAAGCTGTTGACAATGGCTGATAACAAAGGCATGTTTAGGATCCCAGGGATTTGTCCTGATGGCAAAACCACCCTTAAAATAAAGAAAGCCAAATATGCAACAGCAGCTGTCACCGTGCCCGCGAGCAACCGGAGAAACCTGGCGATCCAAGTGCAGCTGCACCGATCAGGTAGTCCCAAAGAGGGGGGATGCAGGAGGCTTTATGCAGTCATCAGATATAAACCATGATTGTAGGAGGGGAAGAGTAATGAGATGGCTTTTTTCTTCTCCTGCAGGCAAACCCTATGTTTTCAGGAGCCCTGAGGACAAAGCCAGGCGAGTGGGACAGAGCGTGTCACTCTGCTGCGATGCCCGCGGGACCCCAGCCCCCGACCGCTACCTCTGGTAAGGAACTCGAATTTGATCTGCCAAGTCTTAGCTGTTCCATGGATTCCAGTTTTATCACCTTACCATCTCCATAAAGATGAGGTTTTAGCTATAAACCAGCTAAACACGCTGAGAACTGATGGCTGCAAGTGATGGCTTCCTCTTGACTTGCAGAGCTGGCACAGCAATGTCATCTGCTGAGGGATTCACTGGAAAAACACACAAAGAAAGAGTTTAAAAACCTCAGGAGACATGACTGGCAGCTCTGCCTGCCTGCCAGCTGCCCAGCAGCAATAACTAAGTATTGCCAGGAGAAGGGGAATAATTTTTAGGTGATGCCACCTAGTCAAAATAAAACAGGGAAAGTGAGACAGCAGGTCTGGCAAAATCCACATGGCAGGATGCAGGATTAGGCCATCGCTCTGCTCCAGCCACCCAGTCAGCCTCTGTCCCTTTAATTGTTCCTGGCAGGTATCACAATGGCTCACTGCTGGATCCCTCCTTGTACAAATATAAAAACAACCTGATTCTGAAGAACCTGAACAGAGAACAGTCAGGAGAGTATTTCTGCAAGGCCAGCAGTGCTGGGGGGTCGGCGAAGTCCCAGGTTGCCAAGCTGGCTGTCATAGGTAAGAGAAAACGTGCCTCTCCATGCAGCTGGGGAGGCATTGGTGTGCAGGAACCAGAAACTGTGATATATCTGATAAAAAAGAGTCACAGCAAAAATACTTGAGGTTTATATCATTCACCCATTTGCAGATAAGCTTGAGTGAGCTGGTTATGAACCAGATGATTCCTACAAACCAAAGCCCTGAATTGCAGGTGACATACTAAGCTCAACCTGCTGCTGTCAGCAAATTTCTCACTGTACTTGCTGCCTGACATGGGAGTATTTCTGCTTGTTTAGGGTTGTTTTTAAAATGCTGCGACATATTTTAATCTGGCCATAGTCAAAAAGCCAGGCAGTAGCAGAACATCCAGGTGAGGGTGGGTTGGATGGCTACGGTAGATAAGCAGGAGCTGGGATGATCCTGCAAACAGCTCTTAATCAGGGATCTAAAGCTAAAGCCAAGATAACCTGCTTCACTGAAATGAGGCCAGATAAATTCAGCTAACCAAAATTCTGCAAAAACCTTGATGTTTTTAGAACCAGTGTTTAGCTCTGAGGTTTCAGAGAACACAGCAATGACTGTACAATTATTTCATACTGCTCATTAAGAAATCCTATTCAACAGGAAGACAAGAGGCAGCCTGTGATCCCCAACCCCAAAGCCACCTCATCCGACTTCCTCACGATTGCTTCCAAAAGACAACAAACTCCTTGTACTATGACGTGGGCAAGTGCCCAGCAAAGACCTGTGTGGGGAAGCTGGATAAGGGACTTCGGTGTAAGGACAATGTCTCCTACTGCTGTGGGGTGTCCAAGATGGAAACCAGGGACATCTCCTGCAATGGCTACACACTCCCCACTAAAGTCATCGTCGAATGTGGCTGCAAAACATGCACCGAGACCAAAATAATGGTTCGAGGCAGAGCCACAGCAGCAGATAACGGTGAGCCACTGAGGTTTGGCCACATCTACATGGGGAACAAGAGAGTGAGTATGACTGGCTACAAGGGAACCTTCTCCATCCACGTCCCAGCAGACATGGAGAGACTGGTTCTAACTTTTGTGGATCGGCTGCAGAAGTTTGTGAACACAACAAAAGTTCTACCCTTCAAGGAAAACGGAGGCGCTGTATTTCATGAGATCAAGCTACTAAGAAAGAAAGCCCCTGTTACACTGGAATCCACTGAAACCAACGTGATTTCTTTGGGAGAAATAGAAGAAGATGATCCAATTGCCGAATTAGAAATTCCTCCCAATGCATTTTATAGGAAAAATGGAGAGGTCTACAGTGGCAAAGTGAAAGCCAGTGTGACATTTCTGGACCCAAGAAACATCTCCACAGCTCCTGTGACACAAAGTGACCTCAACTTTGTAGACGAGGAAGGAGATGTATTTCCGCTCCGCACGTACGGCATGTTTTCCGTGGACTTCACGGATGAACAGGGCACCGAGTCCCTCAATGCAGAAGATGTGAAGGTTCATTTGGATGCTGCTCAGGTCAAGATGCCAGAACACCTGCAAGAGATGAAGCTTTGGTCCCTGAACCCAGAGACAGGGTTATGGGAGGAAGAAGGGGACTTCAACGTTGAGAAAAGCAAACGGCACAAAAGAGAGGAGAGAACTTTTTTGGTTGGGAACATGGAGATCAAAGAGAGGCGTCTTTTTAACCTGGATGTCCCAGAGAGCAGACGGTGCTATGTCAAAGTCCGAGCCTACAGAAGCGAGAGATTTCTGCAAAGTGAGCAGATCCAAGGAGTTGTGATTTCTATTATAAACATGGAGCCAGAACCAGGGTTCTCCTCCAACCCCAGAGCATGGGGCCGTTTTGACAGTGTAGTCACTGGTCCCAATGGTGCCTGCGTGCCTGCCTTCTGCGATGAGCAAAACCCTGAAGCCTATGGAGCTTATATCTTGGCAAGCATGGGGGGTGAAGAGCTCGAAGCTGTGCCCTCTGCTCCTAAACTCAACCCTACTGCTATTGGGGTCCCCCAGCCATACCTCAACAAGCTCAACTACAGGAGGACAGACCATGATGACCCCAACACTAAGAAAACAGCATTCAGCATTAACATGGCCAAGCCAAGCCCTAACTCCCCAGATGAGAACAATGGCCCTATTTATGCCTACGAAAATCTCAGTGAATGCGAGGAAGCTCCACATAGTGCTGCTCACTTCAGGTTTTACAGGATAGAAGGAGACCGGTACGACTATAACACCGTTCCCTTCAGTGAAGATGACCTCATGAGCTGGACCGATGACTACCTGGCGTGGTGGCCCAAGCCCATGGAATTTAGGGCCTGCTTCATTAAAGTAAAAATAAACGGGCCCCAAGAGGTGAATGTAAGATCTCGTAACATGGGTGGGACGCACCCGCGCACCATTGGCAGACTCTACGGCATCAGGGATGTCCGCAGCATCCGTGACCCCGAGCAGCGGGACGTGTCTGCAGCCTGCCTGGAGTTCAAGTGCAGCGGAATGCTCTTCGACCAGGACCGCGTGGATCGCACGCTCGTCAAAGTGGTCCCACAAGGCAGCTGCCGTCGAGTGAGCGTCAACAGCATGCTCCACGAGTACCTGGTGAACCACCTCCCCATGGCTACCAACAACGACACCAGTGAGTACACAATGCTGGCTCCTCTTGACCCGCTGGGACACAACTATGGCATCTACACTGTCACTGACCAAGACCCCAGGATCGCCAAGGAAATTGCCCTGGGCAGGTGTTTCGATGGCACATCTGATGGTACCTCCAGAATCATGAAGAGCGATGTTGGCGTTGGGTTGACTTTCACCTGTTCGGAGAGGAGCGCAACGGAGCAAAGCATCTTCCAGTCTCAGAGGAGCGCGGGCCAGCAGACTCAGAGGAACTCGGGCCAGCAGTCCATCCTGGTTCTGCCAGGCCAGAGCCCTGCGTACCGGAGGCCGCCAGCAAGCCGCCGAAACAACCAAGCCAGGATCCCCATGAGAGGTCAACGTCCCACCTCCTAGAGCTGTATAGGAGCATCGGTAAAGTCACCCAAGCTCAATTAAATATAATTTGAAAGTAACATCGACCTGCTAATAACCTAATTGAAAGCTGGTAGGTGTCATTATTTATGAGACATAATTAAGGTGCCATTTTTTTTTTACCCACCAGAAAGGAAACCCATAAGGCGAGAATTGGGGGCCAGCAGAGGTAGTGAGTTCATGTCTTATTAAATGCATCCATAAAAACCTTCTTTCTGCCTGACATTAAAAAGCTTCACATGATAGCCTAAAGGGAAGACTAAACACATGATTCAATTAAGTCATGTACATAAAACATTCTTCTGTTCTGCATCTGCAGACTTTGCCAGGCCAAGTACCTGTACAGTAGTTGGTAACATGAAAAGGAATAAACTGATTTCCTCATACTGAATTCAACTGCAAGGTTTCGTACTTGAAATGTAAGTATTTTATTTATTTCTAGCTTGTTTTAGAATTACTGTATTCAAGCTAAACTACTGTCAGCTGCATTTCTAAGAACTCACATGCTCAATAGCACAGAGAAGCTATGTGGATTTGTAGGCTCCACATGAATACAGCTAGAGTTTTCTCTTGCTTCTTGCATTATTTGACAAGAAAATCCATGCTCTATGATAGGGTAGGCTAATAAAAAATTAATTTTGTAACTTTGACAACGTGTCACTTTTGTGTTTGAAATGCCCACGTAAATAAACCACATGTAGAGCTGAGCAAAGAATAACCTGCAGAACTTCACCTTTTTGTTCACAAACAGGTCACAGCTTTATCAATGTGAGACTCACCCCAGATATGGGTGAGGGGTTTGGTGGGTGCCTGGTGCAGGTCCAGGGTTTGGCCAAGGTATGATACAGTCAGGGAATCTCTCCCCAGCAGGATATGTGGAGAGTCAGCAAAGGTGCTGGAAAAATCAGAGCAGCAGGTCTGGGCAGGGATGAATTAAAGAGTGGCACAAGATTGAAGGAAAAGAGGGCTGGGATTTGTGCTTTAAGGATGGTAGTAAACCAGACAATGCAGAGCAGGGCTGGTTGAAGAGACAGGGAGAAGACAGGCTTCCCTCCACACTCAGCAGCAGTGAGCAGAAGGAGCTGGCAAGAAGATGCTCTTATAGCTGAAAGTACAGCTGGCCACAGAAGGGGTCAGTGATCCCTCTCCAAGTGACCTATTAAATTGTCCTTTCAACCCCCCACTCTCTCTAGAGTGAAATCAAAGACCTCACAGCACAGAAGACATCCTTTGTTTACACCCAAACACTGGCAATAAATTTTTGGGGTGCAGACAAGCCAGGAAGCCTCTGACATCAAAATTTCCACTGAGATCATAAAAAGGTGGGCAGTGTTACTGGATGCAAACTGGAATTCAAACACATGCTCCAGCATGAATTTCCCTCTCCTACCCAATCCCTTCCTATGGAAGCCAGTTCTAGGTCTATGCTGCCATACATACAGCCTATCAAGGGCATGGAGAATCTTTCAATTGCATTTAGCAAGCTTCAGAATGGGTTCTCAGGTCTGATACATGGCAGCCTGAATTATGCTTTAACAGGTAAAAAAACCCCTTAATAATGCACATTTTTAAATGCAAATTGACAGTTATCAAAGAGAAGCAGAAAAGGAAGAGCTGTAGAATACTCTGGCACATCCTCTTCATACCAATGAATTTAGACTCTGTGTGTTTTCTTTTGTGTCTAGTCTGCTGCAAGGGCTTGGCACGAGCCGGAGCCAAGGCAGCCAGTGGGGAGCATTAGTTTGGACCTTCCCACAGAGCTCTTGGCTTGTGCAGAGAAATGTCTCTTCCCTCTGCTCCCCTCCTCCTCTGCAGACACACAGCCAAATCCCAAACTCAGTTTCATCACTTTGAGAGTGAAGTAACACAAATGACTTCTACAGACTAACCCAGGAGATAAATGGGTGAAAGCAGGCTCAGGATCTGATCCCTGTGCTGCATGGGGGCTCACCAGTCAAACACAGCAGAGCACAGGGCTCTTCCTTCTGGGGAGAAATGTGGGTTTAACAGCACTGAAACGGTCACAGCCCTACAGCCTGGAACAGCCAGAAGCTCTCCAAGTTTCCCCAAACTGTCCCCCTCTGCAGCTTAGCACTGACTTGGAGGAACAAGCTAATCTGTGCACTCACTGAGTCCCTGAGCTTTCCCAGGAGGCTGCTGGCAGAATGTGTTGGATACAGAGCAAGACAGAGGTTTGAAACACGGGTGCTCAAGCACTACCAACAGAAAACAACCTTTTGTAGTGACACAACCACCACTCAGTGCTAACACTTCAACACTACTGATGAGCCACCATCCCAAATACATTAAGAAAAGCTGATATAGGAGCAAAGCTACAGCAGGCCCTGGCATCTCCCGCTGACACAAATTTTATGCTACAGTTCAATATCAGTTCTGACTCCTCCAGTTTGTGTTTATGGTCAGTGTATGGCAATGTCCTTTCTGCAACCTGAAACCTAAGCCACACTCCCACATATCAGAGAGCATCAGCTGCAGGAATGCAGGAAGGCTGGGACTTGGCTCCTCCCTCAGCCTTACCCTTCGGACCACCAACCTTGAGGAACAGGCTGAAGGAGACCTGGCAAACGTCAGCAGGTTTGTAGCTAATGGCAAAGCATCTTCCATTAAGGTCACTCAGTTTCCAATCCTCAGATAAATCCAATGGCCTATCCCTTCTGTTTTTAAGAAAGGGAAACTACTGCTTCCCAGAAGCTATCAGGATGTTAGCAGACTGGATAAACAAAAGGAGAGCTATCCTTGTCTAGCCTCAACCAGCAAATTATTTGGGGATTTTGCAAGCAAGGTTATAAAAAGCTCAAGTATTCCTCTGACTAGTCATGTACACTTTTTGTTTATTTGCAATTTATTTGGAAAACCAGAATAAAGAGGTTTCCTAGGATGTAGGGGGAGTAGTAAGCTTGTGGAACATGAAGCAGATGCATCTAATTGTGAGTCACCAGCATCCTAGGAAGTATCACTCCCTCTACTAACATTTATTTGAAATCAGTGATTAAATCATCCCTATCCAACACCAGAGCCCAAATATTTTGCAGTTCTGCCAGTAATCTGGTCCCAGTGATGTTAAATTGAGCCATAGTTGAGTCTGTGAATACCTCTGTTACTTTCCCTCTCTCCTCTGACAGGAGGACAGCTGTTTTATTTTGCCAAGATCCCTTGCCGGTGGCCAAGGCAGATGTACTTGACCTCAAAAGTGGTACTGGAGATCAAATCACTGTGTCTATGTTCCAGAGTCAACCCTGACATGCTATTCCACACCTCATCAGTGAATGCCCCATTTTTGTGTTGTCTGTTCTGCAAAAATAATCAGATTTTCATTACTTACTGAGTTAAATCCCTGCAGAGAGAGGTGAAAGCAAAGTTTCCAAAGAGACATTTTGGCTAACAGCTGCCTGGGGAACACCAATTGCCTTTAAAACTTCTCTACCATGCCAAAAATAGCATGCCAAAGATTTTCTCCATAAAAAAAATAAATTAATCTTACCTTCTTTTGCTCCGTAAAATGACTGAGGTAAAGTTGTGCATACTCAGAGCTGAGATGTTAACTGTCAAACAACACAAAACTGTCTGATCTTTTATAACCTCTCACACAGAAAGCAAGAGAAACCTCAAACCAAACTCTGCACAGATCAAAAGATTAAGTTACAAGTACATGGGATCCTGGCTGCAATATGGTTTAGACATTATTTGCTATTAAACAACCAACTGAAGACGTTCTGTACCAGGTTTTCACCATCTTCTGTCCAGCTGTTCTTGGTTTTCACCCAAAAGGGATGCAGCGAGCTCCATCTACAGGGATTCTGGGCACATGCCACCTCCAACTTCCCAAAAACACAGGGAAACTCTTCCTGTTGTTTTATGCTCAGTGAGAACCAGATATTTACTGTCTGCCAGGTCTCACACCGGGCACGACCTAAATCTGACAATGAAAGACACACAAAGGAGTTAAACAAACTGTTGATTTAACAGTTTGGTTATCTAAAAACTTTTAACCTGGACTCTTTTGTCTGAACTTTTGACTCTACTTTCTGTGGGAGTAACACCTCATTGTTCATTTTGCTCAGGTTATAATGAAGCACAATTCATTTTCCAGTGTCTGGGGACCTGGAAAATCTGAAAAGTTGGGTCCTAAAACACTAAAATTGTTGAGCTAGCCAAAATAGTTCTTGTAAGTCCAAAATACTTTATCATTAGTGCTTAAAATTATGTCTAAATTGTGGTGGTGGGTTTTTTCCATACACTGATGTAGCAATCCCCATAAAACTCCCCAAACCACCCACCATCCCCACAAACACACAAAAAACTCACCCACCCACCTACCCTTCTATTGGCAGAAAGCAAAAACTAACCTTTATAGACTGATCTGAACAGAGGAAAAGCAAAATGACTCCACAACCTTCACTTGCAAGGAGTAGAAGGGAGCAGAACACAAAAATACATCATTTTCTCGGAAACAAACTTGCTGGATTTAGAATTTCTGCAGCACAAATTGCCCTGAGTCTGCGGTCAGGAACAACAGGAATTCTCCACAGGAGCCTGACTTTCACCTTGCTGTTGTTTCCAGTTTTTGACTCTGATTCATAGGCTTGGATTTCTTGGAGGACAATGTGTTTTGGAAAACCTGTCAGAGGCAGATGAATTGATGGACCAATGGCAATTAAAGAAAAATACTCTAGCAGCTGCTTTAACAGATGCCTCTTCAGAAACATTTTAATCCTTGTGATGTAACACATTTTTCTAGAGTTTTTGCTTTTACTTCAGTAGAACTCAGAAAAAGCAGGAAAAAGTTAGCAAATAATAAAACAGCTCCTAAGATATGGCCAGTCTTTGCTTTGCTGTTATGCTCATAGTGCTACATTACCTCTTCTAAAACAAAAAAGTTTAAGAATCACAAGTTTTGGGGTTCTTGACATCAAATATTCCTTGTATGTGCCATTAACAAAACACAGATTGAGGAAAAACTTGGATTAGACTAAAAACTCCTCATCAGGTAAAAACCTCTCCCATTAGAAAGTATAATAGTAGAACATAAATCTTCTGCATGGAAGGCACACAAATTTTAAATGGGACATATCACAGGATATAAAAACAGAAAGGAGAAGCAAGAAAATGATAATGGACAGGAAAATATTCCCTAATGTTCCCAACTAAGTTCCTAATCTCAGTGTAGGAATACAAAGAGAATTCTAGGGTCCACAAGAAAATCAAATTAGACATTCTAAGTCTCAGTGAACATTAGAAAAGCACTGGATTTTAATATTTCCAGATTAAAGTACCTGTCCAAAACTTACACCTGAACAAAATTATACCAAAAGTCCTCAAAAAGAAATTGAAAGAAATTTAAAACGTTGTATAAAAATAAATTTATTTCTCCACAGTGGAAACAGGGATTTATTCACTATCTACAGCACTTAGAGAGATGCTCTTCCTTGATGGGGAACCCACAAGGGAAAAATGCCGATGACAGTAAGGTCAAACACTATGGGAAGAAATCCCTTAAATAAGCTGAATGTTTTCAGGGCTTTGAGATAATTTATATTATTATTATTAACTTACAGACATTTAAAAATACATTTATTGTTTTATATCCTGTGCCAATATTCCCCTCTCTTTCAGAGTCTTTTTTGCCGTGCTAAGTTTGAGTGTTTGAAATCTGCATTCCTGATGAACTGTTCTGGGATTCTGCTGGAACCAAGAGTGCATATATCCATTATAGAAGTCAACTGCTGTAAGCTTCTTCTTTAATAGAACTGTTTTGATTCCAACCCAGCCTTCCTAAAAATAAAAAACAAACAAAAAGTGGCAGTAAGCTTCTTCCATGTTTTAAAGCCATCTTTAGCTCCCATAGGCTGGCTTACAGAATATATTTTATTCAATGTCATCAGGTTTACAAGCCAAATTCTTGCTTGCAAGTGCAAAGCCTGTTAGTAGAAATTAAAAGTTTAACGTATCAAATAAAAAGTCTGGTGCTAATCTAAACTAGTACAGAGAATAACAATGGACAGTTAAGACAAATACTAAAAACCTCATCTGTAGGGCAGTGAATATAAAACAAATGGGAAAAGCCTACCTTGCAGCGAGCTACCAGTGTTTGGGACACTTTATGGAACAGCACTGAACCAGGAACAACTTCACAGCCATTTAGTATTTGATCTAAAAGCAAAGCAAGATCATCTTGCATTTGTATGCCAACAATTACAGAAAAGGTTTGAAACACTTCTGTCTCTCTGAAGCATGATAAGCATCTTGAGTCACTATTTTGCTAAAAAATACTGTATTGTATTCTGTGTTTTATTATAACCAAATGAGCAGAAACAGTCACTCTGTGGCACTGCTCCATATCTGATCCAGGAACACTAAGCCCTGATCTGGCACACCCCTTGGCCCACACGGCGCTCAGATTCCTAAAGAAAATGGTTTAAAATTTTAACTTAACAGATTAATATAAGAGTAAATACCAGCAAAACCAGGGATATTGTCCACTTCCACAAAATCCAGAAGTTTAATGGTAGTACCCTTCCAGAGTGTCTGCAAAGGAAACTGGAAACAGGAACAGATGACAATGACATATTGAGAATATTTTCACCATTTCCAGACAATTGTCTATTTTTTTTCTTATGCAAAATACCTCTGATAGTAACATTAAGGGAAAATTTAGCTCTGTGTCTAGATAGGAGACTTTCCTTATCATATCTAGTTTTCCTTGTCCTTCCTCAACTCACACCATCAGCACATGGAGTCATGAGTTAAGCAATTAGCTACAATAGCTCTTCACTGTAGCTGCACTGTTCACTGGCATGCAGAAATGTCACTGTAGTGTTCCAAACCTTCTCAAACACCTCAGGGGAAATCTCAGAGCTAAGGAAACAATATAAAATTTTTGAGCTGGTTTCATGCTTGGGATGAAGTTCATGCAAATTCTCCTCCACATTAATTCCATCTCTAATGCTAAACTACCAAGATTTTAAAACATGGGGTAGGTTACAGAGGCTAAAATAACTACAGTTGAGGTTTAGTGATTATTTAAAATATCTACACCAAACTCAGCCATGCCACAGGACAGAAAAGGGTTCCAAAAATCCACTGTCTTACCATACTTCCTATTGCACGATGCAGTTGAATTATTTGTGCAGCTGTTTGCTCTTCCCATTTTATACAACTCTTCACTATAGAGATTTTAGGAGCTAGGGGAAAAAGAGAAATTAGAAGACTTTGTATTTTGTTTTGCATCTTTTTGCAAACAGCTGTACTACTGTATCCTTCTTTAAACCCCAGTTTTTCCTGACCAATGGCAGGTTTACCACCCAGCCAAGATGCCTCAGACAACAACTGGACAAAGATTTTGTAAACATCTCAATTTGGATTTTTTATATTTTATTCTCAGTTGTTCTCTTATTTACCCATTGCACTGCAAACTTGTAATATGTTTACAACAAGCACAGCTGTAACCCTTCTGTCTACATTACAATTGTGAAGAATAAGAAACTCAGATTTTGTGACATCCATAGTGATTTTCATACTGTACAAGTAACTGGGGAAAAAAACCATTAATGTAGTAAGTCTGAAGAATCTGGAAGCGTTTTTCTCCTTGTATGACTTTTTTAAGTCAGAGAAGGCAGGGAAGAGAGCATACTGAGAAATGAATCTAAAAAAATTACAACACAAAATGGCAGGAAACTCAAGTTTTCCAGCTGATAAAGGAAAAAATGAACAAGTCACATTAAAAACAACGTGTACCTACCAAAAGTTACGCCTTCTTTTGGCTGCTCTTTTTTATTTTTTAAACTTTCAGGCAAGTTCTTCAAAACTGCTAACAGCTGCAAAATTAAATTTTGCACAGAGTATTAGCCAAGCTAAGTTTAAGCAGTAATAAACAAATTAAAACCTAATTTTTCAACAGCGAAACTTTCCTGTAAGCTTTCAGAAAATTGCTTCAGTATATTCAGATGATGTGTGTTATACACACAAACACACTAAAGACATCCTTTCCACTGAATCATGATTAAAAAACACAAGTATTTTCTTATGGATGAGCTCCTCTCTGATACTGATCCCAGAACAGGATAGAAGTTGACTATTAAAATAAAAAAGCAGATGTTCACTTTAATGAAAGAACCTGCACTGTTTCCACAGACAGCATTTGGGTTATACACTGAATAGAAACAGAACAGGCAGGCACAGGACTGACACTGATAGCTGACCACAGACCACTCAGCTCTCCTCTCAACAAGGCCAAGTGCTCACAAACACCAAGTTCCACATCATTCTCCTCTGAAAGTTGCAGCCCTCTCAGAACAAGATTAGTAAGAATTCCATTTGCACACGTTAAAAGCAAAGAACCAGCCAGAAGTGACACAGCTGGCAGGACTTTACCATGTTTGCACCCATCTTTGCCAACATCCCTTCCAGTTCCCGAGCCGTACAGCAGGGAGGGACAGCAACCTCTTCTTGTTTAATAATTGGACCTACATCAAACCTGCAAGGCAGAAAACATACAACCTTACTGCAGAAGCTGAAACTCAATTTGCAGTTCAAAAGTCTGCATTCAATACATTAGCTCAGTTACTAACTACCCTTTTTCCCCCCTCTAAAATTATTTTTCACATGTCATTTCACATTATCAAATGTTTGGTTCACAAGACAACACAAAGGAAGAAAATATCAGATCTGTCTTGGCAGCAAGCTGAGACTGATATGAACACAATTTAGAGTTCAGAACACGAGATCTCAGAAGAAACAACCTGAAATTTTCAGAGGAAACTTTTTCTTGAGATCTATTATTAGACAAGCATCTAGGAAAGAAAAGGTAACTAGAAAAATGTATTTTCATAAATCTTTTAAACCAGAGTTTGAGCTGAGACTAAAACATATAATATCTCTCATGCCTAGACAGGCAGGTGCTTGTCCTCTGTTCACTCACAAGAAGTTAGAGGTGACACTGAAGTCTGAAAACCAGATCTTTTCTATCCTGTCACACTGAGCCTATTGATAAACCTGTGTTACTGTTCTCTGTCTGCTCTCTGTAATAACATTGAGAATTAGGGAATAGGCCCAGAGTGCAGATTACACACTCACTAAAATACTGTAATTGTGGCAAATTTCTTATGGTCAGATTAACATGTCTAAGTGTTTCAAATTTTAATATTAAACACACACGTGAGAAAAACAGTCATTAAATAAAGTGACTTAAATGATTACTTCAGTGGTGATAAAATCCTGGGAGGCAACAGTAGCAGTGAGTTGTTTGGAAAGCACACCAAACTTACCTTTTTGGTCTTATTTCCATAACTGTCACCCCAGCCACCTTATCACCATGAAGCACTGTGTGGATTATGGGTGCAGGACCACGCCATCGTGGGAGACAGCTGGGATGGATGTTCAGCACTCCACTGAATTAAAATATTTACAAGTTAGAATAGGAATGATACCTGAAACATATGTAAATGGCTGTGCAGCACACATTACAGTGAAACTACTATCTGCTCAGACCTTCTGAAGTATTACTGGCTTTAAGGAAAATTCGCACGATATAAATTTCAGTTTCTCAGCGAACGCAGAAAGAGAGATGTGAGGAATAAAGGCAAACACATTCTGCTGAATATTTGCACAAATTTACATCAGCACAATGACAGCAGCAGCGCTCAGGCTAACCGGATGAATCCAGGGAAGCTGACCTCCCCTGCTACAAGTCACAGGTGCTGCCTCAAAACCAGAGTGCAGCTAACAAAGCAATGACAGATGCCCTGTCCACACACTTACTATGGGAACTGCAGAATGAGGTCCTCGCTTAGGAGACGCCCGAAAGATGCCACCACACCCACATCAAACTGCCCCACGGGTCCCGTGTGCGGCCACTCGTGCACAGGCAGCTGCAGCTCCCGGGCACAGCTCCTCACAGGCAGCTCCCCGGGCGGCCGGGAGGGCAGGGTCACCACCTCCAGGCGGGACACGAGCGAGTCCTCGCTGGGCTCCCTGGGGTGCACAAGGCATTGAAGGTGTCGTGCAGGCAGAGTGAGGCGAGGGCTGGGTCACCTCCAGCCCTCGCTGTGCCCCTGTGCCAATCCCCACAGTCTCTGTGATCCTGGTCGCTGTTCCTCCATCAGGCTCCTTCCCTACCGTCCTCTGCCCAACCCACGGTCCCTCCCGCGAGACTCTGCCTTATCCCTCAGTAACCTTTGAGTCATACCCAGCCCTCATCTCCCATCCCTTGGTGCCCAGCCCTCCGTCGCCCTCCCCAGCCCGTGCCGTGTCCCCTCAGGCTCCGCGCTCCTCAGGGCCCACCTGCCCCTCAGGCTCCTCCCTCACGTCCCCGTCCCCCGCGTCCCCTCTGCCCCTCCCTCCCGGCTCCGTCTCTCCTCAGGGCCCCTCTCCCTACAAGCCCTACTCCCCCATCGCCGTCCCGTCTCCCCCGTCCCCGGGCGGTACCCGGCGGCCCGCAGGGCTCGCAGGGCGCTCACGGCGAAGCGGTCGGTGCCGAAGAACAGGA
>VZRZ01008652.1:974302-1011870 GCA_013398175.1 Climacteris rufus
GGCGGGGCTCCCGCCGCGCGCGGCGATGACGCGCGGGACCCGCCCCGGGGCGGAGCGGCCCCTCAGGGCTGAGGCGGAGCCGCCATCATTGTAAAGTCGTAGAATTATGGGGGAACTTGTGCTGCAAGGGACCCACAAGGATTATGGAGTCCAACCCATGGCCCTGAGCAGGACACCCAGCAATCCCACCCTATGCCTGAGAGCGTTGTCCAAACGCTTCCTGAGCTCCGAGAGCCTCGGGGCCGTCACCGTTCCCTGGGGAGCCTGTTCAGGGCCCGACCAGCCTTTGGGGGAAGAAACTCTTCCTGACATCCTACCTAAACCTCCCCCCGACTCAGCTTCATGCTGTTCCCTCGGGTCTGTCACTGGTCACGAGAGTGAAGAAGTCGCTGTCTGCCCCTCCGCTGCCCTTCGGGGCGATGTTGAAGATTACAATGATGTCTCAGTCTTCTCAGGCTGAACAAAACAAGTGCCCTCGGACGCTCCTCATGTGGCTTCCCCTCCACACCTTTCCCTACCCTCATGGCCTCCTTTGGACACTCTGACAGCTCAATGCCTGTTTTATATTGTGGTGCCCAGGACTCACAGAGCAGAGCAGGACAATCCCCTCCCTTGATCCCTCCCTTGGTGATGCTTTGCCTGATGCCCTTCAGCACACGGATGTCCCTCCTGGCTGCCAGGACACTGCTGTTTCATATTCAACTTGCCGTGACCAGGACCACCAGGTCCTCTCCCACTGCTCTCCAACCCCTCGTTCCCTAGTCTGTACACACAGCCAGGGTTGCCCCATCCCAGCTGCAGGATCTGGCACTTGTCTGGTTAAGCTTCATATGGTTGAATTGTAGAATCATAGAATGTTAAGGGCTGGAATGGATTTAAAAGATCATCTAGTCCCAAATCCTCCTGCCATGTGCAGGGACACCTCCCACTAGATCAGGGTGCTCAAGGCCTTATCCAACCTTGCTTTGACCGCTGCCAGGGTTGGGGCATCAGCAGTCTCCCTGGGCTGGGCCTGGTTAGCCTGGAGAAGACTGAGATGCAATCTCATTAATGCATAGAAATATCTCCAAGGGTGCCAAGAGGATGGTGCCAGGCTCTTTTTGGTGGTGCTCATCAACAGGATGAGGAGCAATGGCCATAAATTAAAACACAAGAAGTTCCACTTCAACATGAGGGAGAACTTTTTAGGTTGAGGGAGGCAGAGCACTGGGACAGCTGCCCAGGGAGGGCGTGGAGACTCCCTCTCTGGAGATGTTCCAAACCCACCTGAACACGTTCCTGTGTCACCTGCTCCATGTGACCCTGCCTTGGCAGGGGGTTGGACTGGGTGATCTCCAGCGGTCCCTTCCAACCCTGAGAATTCTGTGATTCTGTGATCTTGGTGTGGGTGGTGGGAGCAGTCAGGGCAGCTCTCAGAGTCTGTGCTGCCCTCAGGTTCTGTGCTGCCCAGACAGCTCCAGCCCCACAGTGTCGGTGCTCCCGAGCAGTGTCACCCATGGCTGCAGCCCTTAACCTGACCATGAATTGTCCCTGCTGCCTCAGTGCAAAGATAACAAGGAGAAACGTCAGGGACAGAAAGGGGTGTTGACCCCACAGCCACTGATCTGGCTCTGACAGCATTTGAAAAACAGATTTCAATGTCTGCCTCCATGGACAACTTCGTTTTAACAGTGACAGTAACTCAAAGAATGTTTTCTTGTAAACGATAGGGTCAGAATCACCACTTAAAGAGCTGTCTCCTCCCGTAACGTAAGTATGAAAATATTTTATCATTCTGCTAAGAACATTCTTTCCCCCCATGGGAAGATAGTTTATTTGTATAGCTTTTAATGCATATCACATACACAAATTCCCTGTGCATCTAAATCACAGTCCATCCTACAGTCTTTGACACTAGGAATTTCTGCAGCATGGAGTGTGAGAATCCGGAAATGTCCTATACGCCAGTGAAAGCATACTTGGAGAATGGATGGCAGAATTTTGTCAGATATATGAGGGAAGGATCAATAAGCAAAGTGAAATTTTGTGCTGTGCTAAGCAGTCCTGTGTATAGTCATTGCCTTTTTCATGTCTGTTTGCCCATCATTAGGGTTTTCTTCTCTCAGACATTGAAGATGCCACCATCTCCAGTGGTGATAATAAAGGTGAAATAATGAAAAATTGCTGTTACAGGTTGAAAAGAAGAGTCAGACCATCCTAACTGGGGTGCTTACATTCCTGCACCCTGAGAAAAGGAGAATATGCTGCCAAATACTGAGGTAATTTCCTAATCAGTATGTAAAAATCAAATGCTAAAAAAACCTCGTAATTTTCTATTATTTGGGAAGTCCCTTGGCATGGAGTGGGGAGTGACTTGGTTTAGTCACATGCAGGACACTTCAATTCTGGTCTCCTCATCTCAGTGCCTAAATGAAAGGTGATAGTAAAAATAAATAAAAATATAAACAAGAGGCTAGCAAGGATGAAGGAATGGCTTCTGCTTGAGAAGGGATTAAAGCTCTCAGCGTGATTCATGCTGGAAAGTGGATTGGACAGAAGGGCAGGCGAACAGTCTGACATCATAAACGGGGAACAGTTTGTCATTGCACAATCACTAAGTGATTACAGGCACTCACAGGTGTCAGGCCCCAAACGAGAGGAGCAGTGTTCAGCACAGAATGTAATTTCAGGCCTTATCTCAGATGCTGAAAAATTTGACCTCATAATATCTCAGATGCTGAAAAATACTCGTGGTTTGCAGAGGCAGTGAGTGCAATTGCTGGAAAGAAGGCTGGAAGGAGATGTCCTATGTGTTCTCTGAGGTCTTGGGTGAAGCCCTGGATGTACCACCAACACTTCAGAAAGGCCAGAAATCCATGTGTGTCTGGATGGCCCAAAAATTGTGAGTTTGAACCCAGAATCCAGATGCTGCTTGGTGTTAATTCCAGGTATCAGATCCAGGCACTGAACATGTCATTGACACCATGTGTGGAGTTTCACCTGCTGCTGCTCCAGGACTTAAGCCCTGGAGATTGATTCTCACTTCTGGCTGTAGTTAAGGCTCCTGGGAATACTGTAACTTCACTCTGAGCTTTTTCCAGACTTACACATGAAGTAATTAATGTTTCATTTGCAGTGAGTTTTTGAAGTGGACTTAAATTCCCTACAGTACACTTGTTCCCACATAATTCATCCTTGGCTCTGATGTGACAAGCATGGTTCAAACACATTATGGCTGTTATTCATTGTTATGCCTTTGACACAGTGTAGATGATTTTTAACTGAAGATTTATTTTGATATAAATTTTTTCAGAATGAAAGCAACTATCTGATTGTTTCACAAAAAAAATTTAAAAAAAATCTGGCTTTCCTCCTGCAGTTGAACTCTGCTTTTGTACATGGAAAGGAAAAAAAAAAAAAAAACCAACCCTGAATGTTTAGTTATTCTGTAACCAGGCGTTTCAGGTCAAAGACACTGAAGGGATCAAAAAAGATAAGCAAAATTAAAATGCCATGGTCAGACAAGTTCTTCCCAAGAACAGTGAAGACAAATCCAAGGAGGAAACAGAACACAAATCAGATCTTATCTCCACTTTGCTTCCTGGCCAAAGACACAGAAAGTGTCTCCAAGAAATAAAAAGATATCTCCCATTTTAACCAGTGCCAGTGTTGTCAGGGGAGACACAAAGTCAAATACTCACACCCTCGCTGAAGAGCATGACTCCTCAGCACATTTGTGGTTCTCTGGAAAAGGGGAGGGTTACTGGGCATAAGAGCCAACTCTAACCAGTGGGAAACTGGTTTTATTTCTGCATACTTCATGCTGAGTCCTAAAGGTATCTCAGCCACCTACCTGCATCCTGACCCTAGATAGTTGTATAAATCTAGCCATGTAGAAAATTGGGATGAAAAGAAACCTTCTGGGGCTCTGCAGTCACCATCCTTATGTTACAGTCACCTCTTCACCATGGTCAGTATCTCCATCCCTCTATTCAGAGATGGTTCTGCAGGGGCCAAGTGTCTTCTTTGCACCTTTCCCAAAATCCCAGAGGATTTGTTTGTGGGACCACTTATTACCCTGTCCCTGTACCCCTTCCCTGGCAACACAAAGCTCAGAAGGACACTGGAAAGTGTTCCCCACTGTGATGGCACTTTTAAAATGACCCAGCTGGAGCTGAAAAGGAAAGACAGCACAATTTACCGTGTGGTGGGATGTCCTGACTGGCCATGCCTCCAGCAGCAGGGAGCAGCTCTTGTTTCCTGGGGGATGCATTCCTGAGCTCCCATCTGATCGCTGCCAGACTGAGGCTGAGCAGTGAAACATCCCTGTTTGGGGAGCACACATGTCTGCTGGGTGAGATTTCACAGGGGCTGCCAGGGGAAACTCTGGTTGGGTGTGAGATGGAATTCAAAGGATTGATCACTGGAACAAAGCTTTAATGCCAAGGATCATAGAATCATAGAATGGCCTGGGTTGGAAGGGACCTTAAAGATCATCTCATTCCAACACCCTTGCCATGGGTAGGGACACCTTCCACTAGACCAGGTTGCTCCAAGCCCCATCCAAAGTGGCATTGAACACTTCATTTCAAGCTGAAAACCACCAGGAACAGGACAAACATAGGGACACTGCACCCACCATCTCCAGTTAAGCTGGAGCTAACCAGCTGTTGCCCCAAGCCCATCACTGAGAGGCAGCTCTCTTGCTTTGCAGTGTGCAGTTCCAGCCATGAATCAGGTAGTTCAGGGAGGAGGAATCCTCCTTTCCCAGTGTGGCACAAAAAGCAACACATCAGCCTGCAGAGCCTCTTAGCAGACCATTGACTTAGCCAGGCATTGCCAGTGAAACCAGGATGGCAAAATCTCTGTCAGGTGCTTCATGCTTTACCTGCAAAGTTGGTTGCTCTGGTAAGATGCTCTGACGGCCTTAGAATGGCCCTTCACTGAATGAAGAAAAAAAAAATTATATCTGCTTTATCAGGACATGCTTCCTGTATGCAATTAGGACTGAGCCAAGCAGAGTGAACATTATCATTTATTTTAACTGCAGGGTAACTTATTACTGAGTGTCATTCTACTCAGCATGCTCTTTTAATACTGATTATGCCAATAACTTGAGCAAATAAACTGGAATTTGCTACAGCTCATTCTTTGGGAAAAGGTCATTAACCTCGTGCCGTAAATGGTCCCACTAAAGAGGTGTGTTTTTTCAGGGGCTGGAGTGTACCTCACCTGCTGACCTGGCCTTCACACATGACTCAGGAGCAGAGTGAATCACAGCTCAAAGCATACCCAGAGCAGGACAGGGAACCTTGTATTACCACGGTGACATTGCTGCTGACGGGTGCTCAGAGGAGATGTCTTCGGATGACAGGGCTTAAAGAAGAAATGTAGCTTCCTGCCTGCTGGGAACTGCGTGTTTCTGGTGAGTTAGCGGAGACTAACGGGCATTCCTGCTGCACTGGCTGCTGGGTTAATTTACAGCTATCTGTAAAGAAAGGCTTATTTATTTATTCCAGTTAGAATGTTGAATCCTTGGAAATTTTAAGTGAAGGCAGATTATTTAAGGAGAGAGTCAATGGCAAGTAAGAAGCAGGATGGAGTAACTCCTGCATATAAAAGCAGTCAAAGGAAAATATATAATATAACTCAAATTTGCTTTTAAACTTTTTACTTTACAGAAGTTAAAAAGTAGCACAGACTGCCTTCTTGCTTTAATATTTTAAATAATAAACATTTTTCTAGTGTTCCTTCATGGAACTGAGTCCTAAAGGTGTCTTGATAAACCAACCCATCCATTTGCATCTCCATGGTGTGACACTGTGTGTATATCCTCTATGAATCCCAAAGACAGGACATCCCACTTTCATATTGTATTTGGAATAACTGACCCATTTTAATGCAATCAGCTAAGATAAGATAAAAACCACAGAAAGAGTCTGGATGACAAGAGGAGACTATTTCAGAAAGGCTGGACTGTTCAAATACATTATCCCATACTGTGTAGTGAGTTTCGAATATGGAGTCCAGAGGGACATTATCATATTAACAGAAGCTGTACTTGATGGTCTTTCCAAAAAGTTTTTTCCCATCTTTCCTTACACCAGTATAGTACATATCTAAAGACTTCTCATTTGCAGAGGGAGGGCAATGTGTCTTGGTGAGCAACTGTGAGTATCAGACCTGACAAAAAGCACCATTGAAAGCAGAGGGGGTTTCACAGCCCCACGTGCTGTGCTCTGGCTGGAAAGAGTCCACATGCAGCAGTCCACATGTTCCCATGTTCCCACATGGATCAGACCCCTCACTGGATTATGCCAACCTTTAGAGCACCAATCCCTCATCTCTGCCTTCTGCATGTGGTGGGTCTCAGATTTCCAAGACCTTCCATTATGAGGAAAGATTTTACCATGTAAGTGCTGGGATCAATTCACTGAGGAAAAAGCAGTGACTTGCCATTTTTCTGTAATTTCTTGAGATTTCATCAAATGCTACCAAAGTCCACAGATCCACAGGGGGGTTTGGAACAGCATTGGTGAGTGACTGTTTGTTCCTGAAATACACAACACTATACAGATTTTGCAGCTTTTGATGTGAAAATCCCATTTGCAAAAAGATAGAAATTACACAAATGTTCAGGTGCCAATACAAACTCAAAATAACACAGGTAAAATGTTTCTTGAGAGGTACTGGTCTCTTTGTTCATTCTGTCTCCTTCCATATGAGCATAAAATGCATGAGCTCTCTCTCATTTGAGCTTCCCGTGTTGTACCCAAGCTGGGAAGCAACCTCAGAAGGGACTTGTGTGTCTTCAGGGGGATAGGAGACCAAAGTGCACACTTGGAGTTGCAGAGGCCTGGATGTCAGGGCTGATTCCTGTCCCTCAGCAGCCAGAGTCAGTGCTGAGATGTGCAGGCAGGCAGCAGTGGAGAAGATTATTCCCCATGCTCTCCCAGCAGCACCCACGCTGGGGTGTGGGCAGCAGGGCTGAGCAGCTGTCTGGGGGAGGCTGGAGGAGATGGCTTTAAAAATCTCTTTCAGTCTGGAAGATCCAAACTCTCAGAACATGTCCAGCCCAATTGTAGGACTCACTGTTTCCTTACTGGGGAAACTCAGCAGCATTCTGGATCCTCTGAGACTCTCCACTGGAGTAGACACACTGACCTGAGAACACTTTGTTTTGTAGCTTTGGTGAATGAAACTAGTATGGTTAGTGTGATTTAGATGTAAAAGATCTGTGAAATAACAGCAGTTTCCCTAAAAGTCGTTTACCTAAATATCTTGTTAATGCACAATGCTCGTCCATTCTGCTGCTGTGTTGTACCTGGGAAGTTCTGGCCTCCCATGTCTGGGAAGATTTGGCAGTTGGTCACTACTTTATGAAGCACTGAATTACTTCCAGCAGCTTTCCAGCATCCCTGCTGTGCATAGACACCAGGAGGTAGCCCACAAGTTATGAAACACTTCAGGAGAAAATCAGCAACATGCTTGTCAAATATTCCTATTCAAGCAAATGATTACTCAGAAGCCTTGCACAGCAAGATTTAACATATTTAAGTGCCACTTCTTATTAGGGTGTAGCTAACTTGTAACTTATTTTCATTGGCACCAAGACTTTATTTCCTCCTTTGTGAGGGGTGATCCATGTGAATAAGCTAAAGGTTACCTGGCTGGGAAGGTAATTGGCACACCTAACTGCAGGGAGCAGCTTTACCCATATTTTCTGAAATACAAAGTGGACCACGTACTTGAGAGCCCCCTCCTCAAAGAACTGCTAGCAGGTGGTTTTCTGGCAGCAGGGAGCAAGCCTGCACGCCTGGTTGGCTATAAAATGTGAACTTTGAATTGTGAAGACATTGAGAACGGGGGGAAAAGAGTAGCAATCATTAGGTCTATAACCGACAGGACAAATGCTTCCCTGAGGAGTCAGCAGCAGCGTTGTTGACACGCCTGGCACAGTGGAACATGCATGTGAGCAAGTTGCAGACAGCACCAGGCCACACAGCAAAGGCAGGTAAAAGTTGAGAGTATCAGACTGTCATAAAAGTCTTCCTGTAATAATTAATGGCCTGTGGGGCCAGAATGTCTGAGGGACAACTGTGTGTTGTGGTGTTGTTGACCTGCCAGTGGGTGATGGACACAAGCAGTGGGCTGGGGAGAGCTACCTCAACATCTCATCAACTCAGTGTAGACAGCCAGGAACCCCTGATCAGACCAAGTCCTTCAAAGGAGGCTGAAGAACTAATTTGCAGCCATAAAAGTTGGATTGATGCCACCTACAAATGAGGGACTAAAGGTCAAGGAGGAGCTTTCTATTACCCTGAGGGATGGGAGACACCATAGCCTTAGTGGCAAGCTGGCCTTGCCTCCTCTTGGAGCTCAGCCTTCCATTTCCTCATCTCCACCCCCTTATTCTGCCATCCATGGGTTGGCAGCAGGTAGTCACATCTAAAGTATGTATTCTTTAAGGATTATGGCAGAGGAGCAAGGAGAGAAGCTTAGTTAGTTGGGGAAGGGCTGGCTCACAGCAGCTGAGCTCACATCTGTACAGGTTCACCTCGGCAAGGGGTCCAACCTCAGGCAGCAGACCTTGTGCCAGACCCACTCTGCTGTCACCTTGGTGCTTCCAGGGATTTCTGTGCCCTGTCCTGGCAGCTCAGACTCACGTTCACGGGAGGAAACAGACACCACAGCTGCCAGGGTACAGCAGATCCCCACTCTGAACAGAGCTGGGGCAGGGAAGGAAATCAGACTGTTTCTCAGCTCCTCAGTTTCGCTCTTTTGCAGGCATCTGCACACTGAAGAAACACTGGTGAAGGCGTGATCCATCCCAGCTGCGTATACAAATATGAAGTTCTTCTGGATAATCCCATTTTTCCTGTTGCAAGGTAGAATCTTGGCTTAAAGGATAATGGTGTGGGTGTGGGTGAAGTAGGACCTCAACTTTATGGAAATATGGTTTCTTCCTCTCTATGGGACCATTTTCCTCAATATACACCAGCAGCAACCTGGCTGAGCCGTGGGAAAAGTTGCACCCCAGTTCCAGAACTGGGTGTCGTTGCCGTCTGCACTCTGTGTGTCTGTGCCCTGTGCTTGGGGTTGGACATTCTCCTATGTTGATTTCTTTGCAGACTCTGAAGCTCTTCTGATAAAAAATGCTAGAGTCAAGCTGTGTTTACAAACCAGCCTGATAAATAGGAATTTATTGCTGCAGGACTGCAATCCAGAGTCAGATTTCCAGGGCTGGTCTTGACAAGACAGCTCTGGTGAATCGCAGCACACAGAGCTGCCTCTCAATAGTGGGGGCTGGGGGAATGTGGAAAGGCCCTGCCAGCATCCTGGGGTCTTTGCAGCCCTGGTGCCCCACCATAATGGGGTCAGCAGCCAAAAACACTCTCCACTTCTCAGTGCCTGAGATCAGGCTGTGCACTCAGGGCTGCATTCTGCCTGCTTGGAGAGACATGCTGGCCACCCTGGGAGTGAAGGGGAAGGTCACTTCCAGTCTGAAGGGCTGCAGGGAGTGACCATTGCACCTTTCTGCTCTTTTCTCCACAGCTGAGGCAGAGCACAAGTACCTCCCAACCACCCTGGCCAGCACACAAGTGTTGGAGCACACAGCAGGCAATGTTACCCTTCCACTGGGCTTGGAACTGGAACAGCTGGAGGAGCTGCTCTGGTTCTTCCGCAGAGAAGACCGTAAGTCCCACTGGCATTCCTGGGTTGAGACACAGTCCTTGGCTGTTCACTCTCCTGCCTAACAGGGAATTGCCCAAGGAGGTGATTTACCCCAGACACACAAACCCTCAGTCTCGCCTCCAGAAGAAGCAGGCCATAGGTGAAGACAGGCAGGAGGCTTTGCTGAGATAGTTTCTCTCCCATAGTGGGGTTCAGCCTCTTTCCAGGCAGAGCCTGCTAAGTGAGCAAAGGTCTCTTGTGATTTTGGCAGGGTGGAGGGAGCAGATTGATATGAGCAGGTCAGCGCCATGAGGATCAACTTCAAAGCCACAAAAATCAAGGACAGAGCATCCTGGGTGTCCTCAGGAAACCCCTGGCCAGGCTCTGTGGGTCCTACTGTGACGCTGCCTCTCTGCTTTCCCCCAGCCTCATCATGGAATTACTCTGTCCTTGCGCTTTCCCTCGCCACCATGATTTTGGGTCTTGTTCTTCTGACCATCAACGTTGTGCGAAACAGGTGAGACAGGAAAACTTGGGAATCTTTTGATGTGTGGAATGGTGCCCTGAAACCCTCCCAGACAGACAGACACAGGGGTTTGGGAGGGCAGGACAAGCCCTGAGTGATGGGGAGAAGAGCAAAGACAAATTCCCTTTGAAGCGTGTTTGTTATAAAACCTTGCCTGATCCCTGCTCTTGTTGTGTGTCAGTTGGAACAAGCCACTTCCCTGCTCTGGGCCCTGGATCCTCACCAGTAAAGGTCTGCACAGTTCTGCCCAGACCAACAGGGCTGCTGGGAGGGAAGTGATGGTGCCTGTGCTGTGAAGTGCTCTCCCCTAAGTACAGGGGCTCAGGAGCAGGACTCCCAGCCTTTCCCCACCTGCATCCCCACACTGTTCCCCTGTTGCTGCACAACAACCCTGCAGGTGAGGAGCAACTCAATGTTTGCTACAGCACAAAAACGTCGCTCTGTGTCAGCGCTGTTGTCTTCAGATGACAGAAGAGCTAATGCTACGAACCTGCCACACTCTCCCTCTAGTGACGGCTGGCTGCGTGCTGCTCCTGGCGTTGGGAGCTGGGTGCTCTCCAAGTGTGAATGCCAGAGCTGTGTGTGCTCAAGCACTTCAGAGCACTTACCTGGCACAGCTCACCTGCTGGTGTTTGCCCATAGGCAGCTGGCATGTTCCAGGGACACGGTGCAGATTGGTGGCTGTGACCATCACCAGGGTAGGTGCCCTCAGATGTGGGCTGGGCTTGCTGCTTCACTCTGTGTCTCCTTGTTGTGCCTTCCCTGCAGGAAAAGGAAGATCCTCATGAACAGTGAGGAGGCACAAACCACACAGGACGCTGACCTGGATGCCAAGCAAGCCCTGATGCCTGTGCAGGAATACAGCTCTGTCAAGCTGCAAGAGCAGGAGCCGGTGCCCCAGGACCAGAGACCAGGGGATGTGGTGGTCCAGTGGAAGGATGGGACTGTCACATCCCTGTACACAGAGATGTCTGAGGAGGCCATATAGTGGCAGCTGAAGTCAGACCTTTTAGGCCTTAAGGAAGGTGTTGGAATGTCTCATTTTGTAGGGATGGAAGTTTAATAATGCAGTTTAGCCTGGGGAAAGAAAAGACTGAAACAAGAAAGCAGCAGCATTGCACCTGCAGGAGAGACCCTGGACATGAGGCAACCTCTGCCTCCCCAGCTCAGCTCCTGCCTGGCTGGTGTTCCCCCACTGCTCTCAGCTGCTTCCAGCCTTCCCTCCAGCGCCAGATTCGTCTCCTCCCTCAGGTGCTGCAAACAGGTGGGAGCTGAGCCAGGGCAGGAGGTGGGAGATGGGAGGCTTGTCCTGCAGTCAGCCAGGGAACAAACCCTCACTTCCCATCAGGAAAACAGTGACACTGAAGCTGAGGCACTTTTATTCTTTTCAGAAATCCTCTTTATTAAAATACTTTCCAAAGTGGTTGATTGAAATTCCATATTGAATCTCTCTCTGTCAGTAAGGTCATGTATATATATATATGGATATATGTACAAATATACACATAGATATTTTACTTTGCAGAGTTACTGCAACTCCAGGGAGAAGCAGAACATTTAACCTGATAGAGTACCTGAAACAAAATGCCCAGGCCTTGATCCTGTCTTGGGCACAGGCAGGGCCTGATCTGCTCCAGGATTCCCTTTGTGCCCTTCACTGGACATATGTAGAAGCCTGAAATAATTTAGGACATTCTTGGAAATACATCAGTCTTTTAAACAAAGGCTTTTCAGACCACATCCTTGTCAGCAAAGCATCTCCTTGCAAAGCCCTTGAAAATGGATGCTATAGTGTAAAAAGTTGATTTTAAAAGCAGCAATTTTGGTGTGACTTAGTTTGGTGTGTGGGAATGAGTTTCAGGCCACCTGAGGCCTTTAGTCAGCTGAAACAGTATCTGCACCTTTTTTTACCTGGATTTAAAAAAAAATAAAAATTCCTCCTACTTATTGCTCAGTTGGGGGACCTGTGGGGCGAACGAGATGGGTGCCTCCATACTGGATTAATGATTAATTCCCCCTTCCTGTGCTCCTGTAGCTGTGCCAGGTGCCCAAGCTGGCTGGGGGCCGTGGGGACAGCCCTTGCCCTCCCAGTGGTACCCATGACTCTGGCTCCTCTGGGAGCTGCTGGATCCTTGCAGAAAACCAAGCTGGCCCTGGTGCCAGTGGCAGGACAGGGTGCAAGCACCACAGCAGTGCTGGGCAGGGGCAGGCAGAGCGATGCCACAGCCCGTGCTGGACTCTTGGCACCCCGCCTGCTTGACAAGTTGCCACCTCTGGCATTGCCCTGGCACAGAGACCGGGGCCACCGTCTGCCAGCGGCTGCTGCAGTGCCCTTGAGTCCATCACGGAAGGTCTCAGCCCCTGTGGAGCCAGGGGGATGGATGAGGGTCTCTCTCCTTCCTCTCTGCAGCCTGCAGGAACGTGTTCTAAAATATCTTGAAGCCTTTCAGCAAGGTGAGCGTGGGAGCCTTCCTCTTGCTCTGAGCCCGCGAGGACTTCACGGTGACCAGCTTGGCCTGGGCCACCGAGGGGATCTCCTTGTAGTTGACGGTGGACAGGGTGTTGAAGGTGCAGGTGGCCAAGCCGTGGTGGGTGGGCAGGGCCACCGGCGTGGCCACCGGTGGGCAGGGCCGCTCCTCGGAGATGAAGAGCGGCCGGACGGGCGGGTTCCCCTCCGCCTGGCGCCGCACCTCCCGCACGGCCTCGTGGAAGACGCGCTGCACCCCCGCGAAGTCCTGGCACGCCGACACCTCGTGGAAGAGGCACCCGAACCTGCTGGCGAGGGACATCCCTTCTGCTGAGGGCACCTGCCTGGTGAGAGTGGAGGGGATGGGTGCAGGATCCCTTGGGGCACTGTAGCCACCCAGGAAGGGCACAGGCAACAGAACCGGCATCCCTTGCCTGCTTCCCAAAGAGCAGCACCTGCCCATCCCTTCCCTGCAACAAGCAGGTACGTGAATCCAGAAAAGTATTGCCTTTCCCAAAATCCCACAGTAACGGTCTCTGTGTCCCTGGGGAATCACACAGCTTCCCGTGCCAGGGATGTGTTCAGGGGCCCGGGGTGGGTGTGATGGCAGCGCACTGGGAAGCGGGGAGGAGATGGGGCAGCTCCTTGCTGGGGAGGGGGACCATCCTGGGAGCACGAGGGGTTCAGCAATGCACGTGACTCAGGGACCTGTGGGACCACGGAGCAGCACAAAAGGCCAGAAAAACATATTGGGCACATCCAGTCCTGGCAGCAGGGCTGGGACTAGAGGGCTCCAGGGAAAGGAAGGCCTCATCCAGAGGGGCTCTTCTGCCGTAAGCCCTGCCAGGGATGGTGACGCTGCCTCACTATGCAGCCAAAAAACATCCTGATGAAAATACCAATGGGCTCAAAATAAACACATCACCCCTCGGGCAGGAGAGCAGAAACTTCAGAGATGTGGGAGGATGTTGAAAATACTAATGGGGGTGGAAATACCCATTAAAAAAAAAATCAGATTTGGGTTTTGCATCCCAGCTGGAGGGATGGGGGGATTTGGGAGCTCTCTCCCACGGGGAACAGGCAGCCTCACCGCGTGCCCAATACCTGTACTGCTCCATGTCCAGCTTGTTTCCCAGCAGGAGCACGGGGCAGCGGCGCTGGCAGCCCCGGGCGTGCAGGGCCAGGACCTCGAGGTAGCGCTGGCAGCCCTCGAAGCTCTGCCTGTCCTCGATGCTGTAGACGACAAGGAAGGCGCTGGCCCAGCACAGGTAGCGCTCGCAGTTCCCGGGGCCGTCCTGGGGGTGAGAGGAGCACCTGAGCCTGGTCCGGCCGTGGTTCGGCCGTGGTCCAGCTGGTCATCACCCCCAGTGCCTCACCTGGTCAGCTGTGTCCATCACCTTCAGCAGCACAGGCTGCTGGTCCACCAGCTCCTCTGAGGAGTAGGTGTCCTCTGCAAGGAGAAGGGTGGCTGTGAGGATGGGCTGCTGTGTCCTGGCTTCTCCAAAGCCAAGCAAAGCCCAGCGTGCTTGGGACACCATGGAAAAATCTCAGCCCTGATGAGGAGCATCCTCCACCAGTGCCTCCCACCTTGCTCCTTCCTGAGACAACGTTATTTTGGGACATTGGTGGTGATGTTGCTGGGCAAGCCTGGTTAGGAGTGCTTGTTTCTCCCTGCGTGCTGCAAGCATGGGCTCCCAGAGGAGGAGGGAGGAGAAGGAGCTTGGCACAACCATCACTGCACCCGAGGCTTGGCCCTTATCTAAAAGCCACGGCCTGGTGAGATAAAGCGAGCTGGGGGCTTGACATGGGGCTGTTTCCCAATAAATCAAGTGAGAGGAGCAGTCCTTTCTTATGGAAGGAGGGCAGGCAGGGAGAGCCATTAAGCCATTCCCCCAGGAGAAAGATGCTTTCTCTGGGCCAGCTTCTAATGGATATGTTTCGGAAAGGTTTTGACGTGGGAAGATGAAACCACATTCCCAAAAATACCCGAGGAAGAAAGGATTTATCCTTCTTTCTAAGAGTCACTGAATTATTAGGGGCTGGAGTTGGTTCCTGGACAAGGTCCATATCTCCCTAATGTCCCTGATAAATCACTTATGATTCTTCCCCACGGCCTGGAGTCAAGCCTAGGAAAATAGTTATTAATTACTCAAGTGAGTGGAAAAAAAATGCCCAGAACTGCTCGCTGCAAAACTCAGCCCCAGGGTTGCCTGCTCTGCACCCCTCCTTATTCCCTCAGCTCGTCCCCTGCCCAACACTCCTGGAGTGAGCAGGAGGCATGAGATGCTCCTCAAGGAGCCCCAAGAATTGAGCTCTCGGTTTCTTTGGGGCAATGCAGGAGCTGACATTCCCCATGGGACGTGCCCCCAGAGAGGGCGCTGCTTTCACCTCTGTTTTCACAGACGGGTTTGGGTTAAATCCAGCCCTTCTTGTTGTTTTCATATAATTTTGGGTGGGTTATTTTTTCCCCCTTACATGCCATATTCATGGGAAACGCAGGAGATGGGAAGGATGCTCTATGGGATGAGAACGCGCCTTACCCAGGTTGGGATCATATTCGCTGATGAACCTCTTGGTTAGAAACTTCACGGTCAGAGCTGCAGGAGGCGAAAGAGGCAGGTGAGGCAGGTGTTCCTGGCACCCCGGCAGTCCCCGATGCCCGGCCGTGCCCGTCTCACCTGACTTGCCGGCCCCTCGGCACCCCAGGATGGCCACGTTGCACTCGGGGAGGGGGCTCTGGGGCGGCCGCTCGCCGCTGGCCCGGGGTTTGCCGAACATCGAGGACATCCTCGGTCCTGCGGGAGAGAGCGGGGGGACATGGGGCACCCGCTGCCGTGCCGGCTGGGGATGGCACTCACTGCCTGGCTCATGGGTGCCCCAGCCTCCGGGTAAGCAGCACCAGGGTGGGAGATCCTCTCCCTTCCATCCGCATCCTGGAGCCAGACTGGGCATCATCATCGCGCGGTAGAAGCCAGCAGCCCCTCTGCCCTCTGCCCACCCACCACACCCCAGAAAGAGGAGAGAAACGCAGCCTCCCACCTTAAAATGCAGGGCCGGAGGGGATTCAGGGTTCTCCGGGAGAGCGGGGCCGGGGGAGCAGCGGCCCCTGCCCGGCCGGGGCTGCGATGAATGAGGCAGGCGGAGGCGAGCGCGGCTCCCGCCGCTCGGGCTGCAGCCAAACTCCTTGTAAGGAAAGCTGCCACGCCACGGGGCTGGACACGCTGCCCCGGCCACCCCCAGGACGGTCCCCCCGGGCAGGGCACACGCCGGCCCCCCGAGCTCCCGCGGCTTCGAGCAGGGACCCCCGGGCCCGGAACCCGCCGTGCCTCCCCTCGCCATGTCCCGACACCTCCTTGAGCCCCCAGCCCCTCGCCGAGGCCACAGCAAGCCCAAGCCTGGTCCCGCTGCCCTGGCTGAGGCCGGTGCACTCATCACACCTCCGGCAGGAGCAGCACCCGGGGCTGCCTGTCCAGCCCCACTGCGCACCACCTGCCCGGCTGTGCAGTCAGGCACAGAAACCTTCTGCTGCCGGCAGAGGCTTTCCCGGGGGGAAAAAATACCCTTTTCCCACCCGAAAGACTGGATCCCGAAGGGAAAAGGCAGCCCGGGGAGTACTCACCAGTGCCCGCACCAATCCATCAGCCGGCACCCAGAGGCTCTGAGCCTGAGTAGGTGGCGGAGGCTGAAGTCAGCGTTGTCATGGCGATCACAGCCTTTTGGGATAGGGCTCAACGCCCGGGACCACAGGATACGGCCCCCGGGCCGGCCCCGAGGGATTTCGGGGGGGCCACAGCGGAGGCTGGGGGGCGAAGGCTGCGCCGTGGCCATGCGGGGCTGCTGCGCCCTTGGGAATATTGCCCGTTAATGCAGGCAGGATATTTTTAAACCCTCCCAAAATAGTCTGGGAGTGTGGAAGTCCCTGCGAGCCCCAGGGATGCGGAGGATGGAGATCACAGGGATAACTCCCCTGTGGGAAGCAGAGCTCCTCTAGGGACTCCTGACCCCAACCCCTCTTTGGACACAGGTCTAGGGTGCTTAAAAGCAATTGGAACTAAACACGGTATTTTAAAGTGGGTATTCATGAGGATCAATGACAGTGATGCAAGTGCAAAACTCTCCCCTTCTCCCCTAAACTCGGATTCTTTGGGTGAACCTGCTGGGGCCATGACCCTGAAGCAACAGCTTTGCCATCATGTGCTACCCTGAGAGTTCCCAGCTGCTGGGATGAGGGGCTAAGGAGGGAGCAAAAAACAGACCTTCAACAGGATGGGCTGCTCAGGTTGAATTATACATCAAAACAAAACACCAGCTGCGAACTAACCACGGGTGGTGATGAGGAGATCCGGGAAGCAGCCCCCCAAGTGAGCTCTGTGGTCAGCCCTCCTTGGCACCCCACGGCAGAGGTGAAATGGGATTTCTAACCAGAAAAAGCTGTGAATAGCACACGAATGAGTGATGTGCCGCAAATAACACATTTCTTCACTGTCAACCTCTATGTCAGTCACAGGGGTTTATCTCTTCCCACAGCCAGGTATTATGGGGAGCTGGGTGAACGCTGAGGCCAGAGGGGAGTTTTTTTGGTGAGAAGGGATTGCTGCACTTCATTTTTCTCACCACAAGACCCCCAGGTGAAGCACAAGCTGGCTTATGGCTCCTTGCACCTGGGATGGATGTTGTGGATACCTCCACTCTTGGGGGTCACAAGGAAAGGTCTCTCCCTGCCTGTGACCGCACTCGAGGAACAGCCAAATCCCTTTCCCACAACCAGGCGGGACAGCAATGAGATTTGCTGATGCCGTTTACCTCCCTGGGCTGTAAACTCCACTTTTTAAGGAAAAAAAAATAGTGTGGCAATATGCTCTTCCCAGCCACGTGTGTTGCCCTCCCCAGGCTGGGACGGAGCATCACAGGGAGGATGTCTGAGAGTGGGAAGAGCAAAACCTGGTTTCCCTGGAGTGGCTGGGCATACTCCATGGGATGATCCAGGCACCTCTGCCGTGCCCAGAGCTGGCTGGGGACACTGGAGCTCTGCCTGAGTTTGGATGGGCAGCTGAGCTCGGCGGATGCCTTTGAAGGGCCCCGGTCACGAGCTCAGCTATCTTTAGCCCAAGGTATTTATATTACAAGGCTGCTGGGCAGCGCAGCAAAGGCATCAAAGGGTGGAAAAGGCCGGAGGGGGCTGACCCGGGGCACGGCACCGAGGGGCATCAGGTGCTCCCCCACCCCTGAGAGCTGCTGAACTCCTGGGACAGGATGACCCCGGAGGAGGAAGGTTCCCAGGCAGGGCCCCCGCAGCGGGTGCGTATCTGGGTGGAGGAGCAGTCGTTCTGGGTGGAGAAGACCTTGCTGGTGGAGAGCAGTGAGTACTTCCGTGCCCTCTTCCGCTCGGGCATGAGGGAGAGCACGCAGGAGGAGATTGGGCTGGGGGAGCTGAGCGCGGCTGGGTTCCTCGCCATGCTGCAGGTGCTGGCGGGTGAGAGGCCCATCCTCGGCAGCGAGGAGACCTTCCAGGCAGTGGAATGTGCTGCCTTCCTGCAGGTGAAGCCCTTGGCCAAGTACTTGATCCACTCCATCAATTCTGACAACTGCATCCTGCTGTACCAGGCTGCTGCCATATTCGGCCTCCTGGATCTGTTCCACTGTGCCGCGCTCTACATCAGGGACAGCTACGCGGAGCTGGAAGAGTACCTGGACTGCCTCTCCGATGACCTGCTGGCTTACGTGGAAGCCCTCCTACCCAGCACCTTTGTGGCAGTGGGAGCCCACACGCCCACCTTCGAGTTCTTGGAGGATCTCTCCAGGACCATCTGCTACCTGGATGAGGAGACCAACACGTGGAGGACCCTTTCCTGCCTTCCGCTGAGCGCCAGCACGTTCCTAGCCGGCATGGCAACCATGGATAATAAAATCTACATCGTAGGTGGCGTCTACGGGGCCAACAAGCAGGTGGTGGAGAGCAGCTTCTGCTACGACGCCGACGCCGACGCCTGGAGCGAGTTCCCCGGCCCTCACCAGCTGCGCTACGACGTCAGGCTGGTGGGCCACGAGGGCTACCTCTACGCCATCGGCGGCGAGTACGAGAAGATCTCGCTCAAGTCCGTGGAGAGGTACGACCTGGCCTCCAGCACCTGGACGTTCATCTCTGACCTGCCGCAGCCGAGCACGGCGGCGCCCTGTGCCCAAGCCATGGGGCAGATCTTCGTTTGCTTGTGGCAGCCACTGGACACCACCGTCATCTACGAGTACGAGACCCAGCAGGACGTATGGCTTCCCGTCACCGAGCTCAAGCGGCACCAGAGCTACGGGCACTGCATGGTGGCCCATCGTGACAACCTCTATGTCATGCGCAACGGCCCCAACGACGACTTCTTGCGTTGTGTCATCGACTGCTTCAACCTGACCTCACGGCAGTGGAGCGCCCTGCCCGGGCAGTTCATGAACAGCAAGGGAGCCCTCTTCACTGCCGTCGTCAGGGGTGACACCATCTACACCGTCAACAAGATGCTGACGCTCCTCTACTCCGTGGAAGAGGAGACCTGGAAGAAGAAGAAGGAGCAGGCAGGTTTCCCCCGCAGCGGCTCCCTGCAGACCTTCCTCCTGCGGCTGCCGAGACGTGACCATGAGATCGCCACGTAGGTGGTCCCCCATCCCATGTCAGGATGCTGTCCTTGCATGTGGCCTCAGCTCTGCACTCGCTGCTCCTCTGGGCTCCTCTCCTCCTCCATGGAGCCATGCTCAGGTCCAGGGATGCACCATGTTGGACCTTGGAGGTGACACTAGAGCCCGCCAGAGGGAAAGGGCAGCTGCTGTCTGCCTCTTCCTTCCCTGCACGGGTGCAAAGTCCTGCCAGCCATGGGCTCACAAGCCAGCCATGTGCAGGACATCGTGGCTTCTGAAGAGGGCAGATACCAAAGAGGTGCAAACATGGGATTTATTTATTCTGACTTCACTCTAAGGGTGTGCAGCACTCCACCTCCTCTCTGCCTCAATGGGAAATCATTCATTATATCCCAGAATTAAAAGGAAAGCTGTAGAAAAGCTTCTCATTGCTGTGTTTTTTATTACTCTTGGGTTTGGGGTTTTCCCCCCCCCGCTTCTGAAGGAAAATACCTCCTAACAGGGATCCATGTCAGGATTCACTCCTGCCCTGAATGCTTTTTCAGCTGCAGCTCTATTTCAGAGCTGTCTGTGGGAGTGCAGTTCCCACATAGCCCTGTTCTCCCCTGGGAATTCTCTGTGGCTGCAGTGGGGTCCTGGGAGGAGGAGAGGAGATGGGGGTGAAGGAAAGCAGCTCCTGGGCATCAGGTGCTTTATGTGCCAAGGGTCTTCTGGGACCTGGGAATCATCCGTCACTCCACCACGCCCCAGCGCAGACCCAATGGGATGGCAAGCACTTGCTCTCATTGGAGACTCCCTTGAGCCAAGTCAGGGTCTTTTGAGGACATGGCAAAGCTTGGAAGTACAGATGGTGCCAAAAGGGAAGGAGGGGAGGGAGCAGCACCATTGCATGGTGATACCAGGCGTGCAGAGCTCCACAGCCAGAGGAGCTGTTCCCATAAGGTCCCACTACCTGGTGCTGAGGGTTGACACCCCACCTCTGGGGATGGCTGGAGAGTGCAGAGCTCCCCTCTGCTGTGGGGACCAGGGCAGCAGCAAACCCAGACCCCGGCTCTGCTGGTTTCCCATCCGTGGGGCAGGCTTTGGGCTGCCTGTGCTGTCCAGGCCGGGACAGAGCGGAAGGGAATACCAGCCGGGATGCCTCAAATGCCTCCGCTGCTGATCCTCGCCAAGGTCTCAGCATTTTCAAAACAGTTCCCGCAGTTGAGAATAAACCCACTCAACGCAACTGCAAACCAAAACAAACCAGAAAACCCCAGCCTGCACCCACAGCCAGATGGAAAACCACTGGATGCACCTTGTCCCCGTTTGCCCTCTGCCACTGGGCCAGGCCACCACCCCGCTGTCACCCGTGAGGGGACTGCTGCCCGTGGAGGTGCAGCTCTGGGGGTGGCACAGGCAGGCAGGGGACACCAAGGACCTGTCCCAGCTCTGCACCGTGGGCATTGTGAGCTGAGAAGTGTTGCTGTCCCTGGGCAGAATGTTACAGGAACCCATCGAATCAAATCCTCATCCCTTTCCCAGACAGACAATTAGCATTTCAAGTTGTCTTCTCCCAAATGAGAGCAGCCCATGGAAACATGTTGCTTTAAAACAATTTTAAGTTGAACAAACAGCTTAAACCTCCATTAAAATAAAGTTAAAATAATTCTCTTACTAAAATATTTATGTTGGGCTCCTGTGGCCAACCCTGGACTGCAGAAGTTGGCAGGCTCCCCACTTCCCTCCAGCTCCAACACCAAGTGATACAACCTCCTCCCCACCTCCAGAAGCTGCTTTTTTGACAGTTCAGAGGTTTACAAAGATATTTGTCGACAAAATGCAAAAGGTTTTAAGGTTTTAAGATTTTAAGTGTAGCACTTGAGGGAAAGTGTGAGTCTTGGCAGGCAGTTGAGTATGGCACGGATGCTCCCAAGAGCCGTTTGCTGCATCCATCAATCCAGACTGTGATACAGAAAGTAACACAAGATAATTTTAGGTGCAAAGGGAGGAAAAAAGATGCAGCTCTTACCTCTGCAAAAAATGATGATCCAGGATGAAGCAAACCCCTAAGGAGAGCGAGAGGCTGCTCAGCCTTTGCACAGTGAGTGGGCACAACGCTGCCAATGTGCTTTGCTTCACCAGAATTTAGCACCACTGGCACCAGCACAGCACCCTTATCTTCCCCTTTCCATCCTCACGGTGTTCGCTCCGCCAAAGATCACAGTTTGAGGCGACGTGATCTGCCTAATCACAGTTTAACCTTTTGCAAGTCTCTCTTTTAGGGTGACATCATCTTGGCAAGGGGAAACGTAAGGAAAAGCTGTCTGTAGATGGACTTGCCTTATAAGGGCCGTATCAAAAATAAAAGCTTGTATAACCAAGGGAAAGCGGGAGGAAAAACAGGGCTGGGAGTTCCAAGAAGAGCCTGTGAGCTCCCCAGGAATATCTCCCTTGGACACACAAGGTGCCACATTTTTCATTTCAATGCTATTAAAGAAGAGCAGGAATAAAGGGCATAGATGGGTCTTGTCCCCCAAAACCTGGATGCCAAGTTTCCTTGTTGCATCCAGGCAAGAACGAAGGCAACCATGGAGAGCTGTACCTTCCTGTTGGTGTCTGGCACCCACCTGGAGATGCAGGGAGAAGGATCATGGTGTTTTACCTTGATGGCAGTACATTGGGCTGGGAGATTGTTTGGAAGGACACAATGGAAAAATGGTACTAATGCAACTAACTAAGGATTTTCTTTGCTGGGTTGTGCCAGTTGGCATCCTGACAGAAAAAGACACAAACAGCAGAACCCCCTCAAGCATCTTTACTCAAAGAAATTACATCTGTATCTAATTCACAAGAAAAGAACATACTTTATGTGAAAACACTGTCCACTGTTCCATTGCCAAGCCGACACACATCCTGTACAGTGATCTGAATCTCCCATTCTCTGTCCTTCAGTTACATACAGAAATTCCCTTGGGCATCCAGATGTTCCTGATGCTGACATTCCTGCTTAATCTCATTTGGAGCCACTGTCTTCACAGTTTAGGGAAGCATCCCCTGAATTTTCCTGATTTGGGCAGAGCATGAGGGCAATGAGTAGTTCCCCATCTCTCTGTTCTGAGTTGCCTGAGGACAAACCTTTACCTTCAATATTTTTCATTGCACTGGATAAACCTCATGTGTTTCAGAGCAAGGGCAATCTGTTTTCTTTCCTTACCCACATGGAATTGTGTATTTTTCTCACATTTCTGTGTTAAAAGGAGAAGCTAATGTGATCAAAGTGGATTTCAATTATAATATTCAACCATGACTAAGTCAGCTGAGACTCTTCCCAAGCCAGGACCAACACATGTTCCAGCAGGAGCCTTCAGTTTTTAGGAAAACAATTTCTTCTGTTGATTTATATAATCTCTTAAGAATCCCCATTTGATTGTAGCTGAAAACACAACACCCATCACCGCAGGTGGAGGGAGAACAGTCTGGTTTGGTTTGGGTTTTGCAAAAATCTAAGCCGAAGGCATTTTGGATCTTCTTTCATCTAATCTGAACAGCTGAGATGATCAAGGGTGGGGATGTGTGGGTGAGGAGGAAAACATTCCTGCTATGAAGTCGGTGCCTGAATGACAAACACTCTTATGAGGGATGTCCATAAAATGAGACAGCAAGGCAGAGCTGTGAAGGTCTGTGTCTGGTGCTTCCAGAGGTGAGGATGGAGCAGCAGAACCACCGGAGTCCTTCTGGTCTGGTCTGGAGAGGGGAAGCTGTGACTGGTCCAGGATGTTGCTCAGTGGGTTTTCATCACGAGCTCTTCCAGCGCCCTCTCCCTCTGATTCCCACAAAGCAAGAGAACTTCTTTGATTTCATTTTGCTGGAAACCCATATCATTAAACTGAGCCAAGAGATGCAAGAATTCAGCTGCCTAGAGGGAGAAGGAAGAGAGAGGAATGATGTTATTCTGGATGGATGTATTGTGGGATTGCAGCAGAAGCAGTGCTGTGGGACAAGGGTGCAGCCAGATGACCTGGCTGTATCACTGTGACAGTAGATCAAGGGCACACATACCCCTGGTAGCATTTAAACTTCTTAAATAAGAATATTTAATAAAGCCAGCTTCCAGCTTCACTTATTCCTTATAAAGTTTATATCAATTCCATGCAGTGTTTGTCTGCATTACAAAGAGAGCAGGGAATGGCAGTGAGCTCAGCTGGAGTTCATTTGTCCTGCTTCCCCTTTGCTCAGGCTGGGCCCCAGCACCACAACATCACCCAGAGCCATGTCCTCAGTAAATAAACTATTCCCTGACACCGAGACCCGGGTGCCCTCCCACTGCCACTGCCCTCAGGAGCAGTGACACGGCAATCCTACAAGCCAGCGGCATCCTGGCGAGCACTGCCAGCTCAGATTTCATGCAGTTCTACTTCCCCAAGCTCTTCATTACCCCCAGGAGGAGACTGATGATGGAGACAGTTCCATCATTGCCCAGTTCTCCATGGTTCTTCTCCCTGGGGATAGAAGGGAGAGCTGGAGGGCAGGAGTGAGCCTGGTGGGCTCAGGATGGGGATTCCCTACGCAGGGGCTGAGTGAGCATCGTGCTGCACAACAGGGTGAGATGATGGGTGGAGAAGTGTGAAGGAGCAGGTGTGCTTCCCCAGGGGTCCTTATGGTGACACTGCCCCAGAGGTCTGACCCTCCATGAGGCTGCAGGAGGGGCTGTGGAGGCACAGGGAGGTGTGCAGCCCACTGGAAAAACGAGCCTGCAGGAGACAGCACAAAGGGCCGGGCTGTGCCATCCCACTCTGACCTTTTTCTCCGAGTACTGGAACATTTCCATGGCCTCCTCCACCTGCCCCTCCTCGTAGCCCTGCTTCAGCAGCCGGTCACAGGCACCCAGGTAGCTCAGGAACTGCAGAGAGGAAGACAGATGGGTTAATCCACCCTTGCAGGCACGGGGAATGAGGGCAGTAAGGAGCCCACCTTGCCACCTTCTAAGGACACACCGTGGGGAGGATATGAGCCACCACCATCCTGCCAGTTCCCATCTAATGTTCAGCCAGGGTGGTCTGATTGTAGGATTCCCAGCAGAGACAACACCTCTATCTCCCTTCACCCTCCCAGGGTGGGAATGGGAAGAAGGTGGAGGGAGGACAAGGAGCACACATGTGAACATGTGAGATGCAGAGCGACGGCCTCCAGGCTGCAGGGGGAGGCAGAGCCTGTCCCGCTGGGATGACCTCGCTCAGCCAACCCCACATCCCTTTGATGCGCCGGGGTTCAGGCACCCGTGGGTTTGCTCCGGGGTCTGAGTGCAAAACCCACCCCAGGGGAGACCTGAGTGCTGTCATTACTGAAAGCAAACAGTTATTTTTGGCTTTCCTCGTTGTTCTTGGAGTGCTGACAGCACAATTCCCAGCAGCATCTTTTAAATACTGCGAGAATCACTCACTGTCCAAAAACATATGGGACAAGCAATAATAAATGAGCTATACAATAGCAGGGGGAATAAAAACATCCCACGGGTCCCTCCAAAGCTGTGCCTTCTTCATCCAAGGAGAAGTTGATTCATATCTCCCCAGATCCATCACTGCACAGACCTCCACCCTCCCCAGCACTGCCATAGCCAAAGAGAAGGATTCAGTGAAAGACCATGAGACATATGAAAAAGAAAAAAAGTCTCTCAAACACTGTGTTGAACTATTTGGGCTGAACAATTGAGTAGGGATTTTCAGAAATGTCAGCCTTAAGGAGCAGCCCGGTAACTCAGAAAGGAGACAGTCACTGGTCACTGGCATTCCTAACCTGATATAATTTCCCTCATTGCTGCCTTCTCCTGCCCTATTGTGGCTGAGCAGCTGCTCACCCATGGCATAACACAGACAGCCCTGGCAGCCTGGGCAAGCCCAGCATGAAATCAGTGCCATTGTCAACTCAATGGCTTTTATTATTACAAAAAATTATATATATATATACACATATCTCCCCAAGCCTAAACAAAAAGAGTTTTTTTAACACTACAAATGCCCTGCTGACCAGCTACAGCCTCTGTCATGCCTCAGCTCACATGTACATTGAGGGCTCCATGGATTAACAACACATTTTGAATGCAGTGGTGCATTTTTGGTTTAGCCCTTGGCCAAGACATCTTACGAGAACTTCTGGCACGTTGGGGCAACTAATCCTGCTTGAGCATTTCAGAGAGGTTCCTCCATGAAAACTGAGAAAGAATTGCTTCTAAAGATGGCCACAGACTTGCCTTCTCTAGGAGGGCGGGCTCTGCCAGTTCAACTTGACACTGCAAGGGAGTGGAGCAATTTTTGGTACTTCAATCAATCCTCACAGTTGAAGTTGTCATAGTCACACACCGAAACCCCACGTAACACCAGCAAGCAATGAAGAGTGCCCACAGCTCTTTTATTTAACTTCAGCTGGAACAGATTTTCCAGGAAGATTTAGACTAATTTGGTAGTTTTGTACTTGTAAGAGATGCATGAAGGAACAGGCTTTACATTTTATCTTGGCTGCATCGGGCATAAATGGGAAGGATGGGAACTGCTGGTGAAGAAGGCACAGGACATAAGGCAAACCTTGTATTTTGGTGCAGCAATCTCATCTCCATGAAAATGGGAGCCCTGGTGTATATACAGACAGGAGCAGCCTGTACCCATTTCCATCCTTAATAAGATGCACTGTTTCTTCATTTTGAAGCCAGCAGTTGCTACAAGACACCCTCGCATGGCTCCATGAAAGAACGTGGGCTGGGCTCTGTGCATCTCCTCCTGCCTAGATGAAACCTCTGTGGATTGAAGACACAAAGCTTCCCTTCCCATCAGCTTGCCTGAAGCACCAGTGAGGTCTGGGGAGCTGGTCCAGCCGGGGTGAGTAAGGAGGGAGCCGAAAGCTGCAGGCTGAGTCAGCCCCAGGGCAGCTCCGTGCTGGCCAGGCGGGTGAGAGCTGGCCCAGGCAGCAGAGGCAGCTCCCAGGGGAATGGGAAGGAGACGGGCAGCCGGCAGTGGCTGCTGGGCGCTGTGCCTGCTCAAGCCTCTGCCAGGATCTGCTCCTGCTCCCTGGCATGACAGCCCCATGGATCTCCCTCTTGCTCAGCTGCCATTAAGCCCCTTCTCTCTCTGCAAGAGCTACCTGGATAATTTAGCCCTAAAATCCTCTGCTGGGATGGGCAGGTCCAGCCCCAAGCTTGCCAAGGGAGTCTGAGCCAGCAGCATTCCTCATGTCATGGATGCTTTGAGCCCACCTGGACTACTGTGAGGTTCACCTGGACAAGGAGAGACCTCGAGAATGGGGATGCAGCACAGCAGGCAGGGAATAGACTCAGATACCAGGGGTAGGAAAAGGCTGTATGTTAATTATTTTCAATAAATTCCAGGTTATTATAGAGGGTTCCTTGGGAAAAGAGCTCTGAGTTCCCACTGCACTGCTTGCCTGGATTCCCTGCTTGCTCCAACACAGGGAAGTTGTGTTTTGGAGAGAGCCCAACCAAATCTCCAAGGTATTCCTCCAGTTCTGCTCTGACAGGATGAGCCATGGCAATAATCATATTAATCCAACAGCCAGAAAAAATGATGTGCAAGAAGTTTCCATATATGGGGGCAAAATTTGTACCTCAAAAGGCCACGATGCTTCACACAACAGATTGAACAGATAACGAAACCGTGATTACATGCTGAAAAGCTGAGGGCAACTCACTGCTATTTTATTATAGCAAGAGCGTGATGATCTCATGGAAAACCCTCTCAACTGGGGTCTGACACCAAAGTGGGAAAGCCAAGGCCATCAAAAATTCACCCCTAACAAGACAGCTATCCCTTTCTCCATGAAAATCAGGTTTTCCTTTACCAAAAGTTTCTCTGCCAGCTCCACTAACCTGACCTAAGCTTTGCCTTCCTGTCTTCTGGAGGGTGAGGATGGCTTTGTGGGTGGGGTAGCCAAGGGCGATGACGGGCTCGATGAGGTCTCGCTCCTCTTGGCTCAGTGCAGAGAGCAGGTCAGCCGAGGAATCTGGCTGGGATCTGTGGGAGCTGAGGGGTCGTCCAGGCGTGGAGGCAGGAGGGAGGCAGGTGTAGGGGCTGAGGGACTGCAAGGAAAAAACAGATGATCTTATTGCTCCGGGTCATGGAATGAGGTGAAACAACCCAATGCTTCTGAATGCTGGTGGTTAACTTGCTCTCTTCAGAAGAGGAAAATTCCCATACAAGAAACATTAAATGGGCATCAAATGAGACTGGACTTAATTAAATCCACGCTCAGCTATAGATACAGGTCAGAGAAGAGTGCTCAGGGTGGGTGATGTACAAATACACACAGGCATTTAATCTTTCCTTAATTACTCCATGTCAAATGCAACTGCATATAAATAACCTGGTCATTCATGTGTCTGATGGTTTAATTGCAGGTTTTCATCTCCTAAATCTGTGAAGAAGCTAGATTAGATGTGATTTCTTAAAAACAGGGTGCAATTCAGATTGAAGGTGACAGTATTATTTACTGCATCCTTTCACATCACTGTCTCTATTACTAAATAATCTGTACTTCTAGTAGGACTATGAAGTCCAAAGTTTCCTAGAATAGACATGATGACTGTAAGGGGGCATTTCCCTGTAAATCCCACTTACATGTGTTAGAAGGGTATAATGTAGAGAAAAGAGGGGAAAAAACCCCTCATTTCACTCTTTTTTTAGTGTTTCAATTGAAACTCAAATTAAACGCGGCTTGTTGGGGAAAACAGGGATGTTTTGGTTAGGACAGAGCAAGTAAACATGCACCCTGAAAGCTTCTTTCAACCTCAATGATAAAAACAAACCCTTCCTTCACTCCTTATGAAAACTCATCAGCAATTCCTCATGGGTCCAGTGTTTCCAAAGCCCCATTTTGGTTCCGTTTTGCTGGCCAGCCCTCACCAAATGAGACCAATCTGATGCCCTCCACCTCCCTCCTCCTCAGCAACGAACAAAGGGCCCCAAAGGAACCTGCTCACCGGCACCGTGGGCTTGTGCCGCTGGATGGGAGGGATGGGCGCAGCTGTGGCCGGAGGAGCTGGCACGGAGGTCCCCAGCCGGGACACGGCCGGGTACTTGATGCTGCCATTGGTGCCGGGACACTGCGGGAGCAGCCGTGGCACCGGGATCCCTCTGCTCCCCGTGGCAGCTCTGTTCAAAGGATGCACCAAGGCAGCCAGCTTCCTCCTGGCTGCTTCCAGCTCGTTCTTCATGTTGTTAAATATCACCATGGATCTTCTCTGCTTGCTGGGGTCCGGGCTGGCTGGGCTGTGGGAATTGTTCTCCGGCGAGGGCTCCAGCAAGCAGGGCGATGTCTTTGGTCGGGTCTGGTAAAAGGAACGTGAAGCCACACTTCTTCCAGAGCTTCTCCTCCTGGAGAGGATCGTTTCATCCTTGTCATTCTCTTCCCAAGAGGTCGAGGAGTACTCATCATCGGAGTACTCACCCTCCTCCGAGTGCCAGGTGTCGCTCTCGGTGTCGGACAGGCCCGCCCTGCCCTTGGCGTGCCCGTAGCTGGGGTCGGCAGCGCTCAGGCTGATGGAGCGCCGCACCGCCCCGTCCCGCCCCCGGCCCCCGCAGCTCTCGGCGGGATCCACCAGCAGCAGCCAGCACGGGGGAGCCGTGGGCACGACTTCGGAGGTGACCCGGTGCCGGGAGGTTTGCTGCTGAGAGGCCACCTCGACCCAGTACAGCACTTTCCTTTCCAGGGAGAAGTCGTGCTGCGGGAGAGGAGAGGCAGCCGGTGAGGACATCCGACACCAGACCACGTGCACCGAGCAAACCACGCGCTCCACGAGGCACCTGAAGCAGCCTTCCCATATCGGCTCCTATTTCCCTGAGCATTAGAGCTGGCTGTAGGATTGGGCAGTGCCAGCCCCATCTCTGTAGGGAATCCCCAAATTTATACTTGAAAACAATCTATCTATGAAGTTATTACTATTGTGAGTAGCACCTACAATTCTTTTGGAAAGTGTTTTATGCTTGGAGGTGTTTGTGTCACCTTGGTTGCTGTGCAGGGTAGGAGTGTGCAGACAGGAGATGTGGGCATCCCAATTTTAGGCAGCTGCGGAGAAGCACTGCATCCAGCCATAGGCTGCCCCTAGGATGGTGCCAGAGCTCGTTTGTGACCCTTGTTAATGACGTTTGGCACAGCCACTTCAGGCACAGGGCCTCAGAAGCCACTAAGGGGGGAGATGCCACCTCAAGCAGAAGCAGGAGCAGCCATGGGATTCTCTAGTGGCGCCAGGGGCTCGGCTGGTCCCCAAACAGAGTTGTCATTTCCACATAGTTCAGCTTAAAATATAAGTGTGTTTGTGACTGAAATCTGAGGGTTTTCCTGGAACAAACAAGCCTTGCCCGTCCCAGAGCTCTCCAAACAAGGTCTCCTCCTGACAGGCAGGCAAGTACATTCACAGCCCAGGAATGCTGTTTTTACTGCTCCTGCCACTTGGGTCAGCTGTGGACCCAAATCAGCCTCCCTGAGGAAAACACCCCCACGTCTCTCCAGAGGGATCAGCCTGGACCAGCAGCACAACTGCTTGGCCTCAGAGGGGAGCATGGAACCATCCCCAAATAGGGAGAAACCTGGGGTATTTTACATATATATATATAAAAATATATAATATGTATACCCTGCCAGCACAGGTAGTGTTGCCTGTTGGTTATATCTGGTAGATTTACTGAGAAATATTTAATGAATATTATTAATAAATTCCAGAGTAGAAAACAACCCCAGAGCAGAGACTGAAGTTTGTCCTCCTATCCCAGAAAGACTTAACCGTCCTGCTTGGAAAGGATTTTTAAAAAGCAACCCCAAACCAACCCCATCCTCATGCCCACACACCACAAATCATCCTCACCTCTTCCCAATACTGCTGCAAACCAACCAGTTAAGAGAAGACCAGTTAGAAGGTTTGCCTGCCCTTCTTTCACAAGCAAAGGACAACATTGCTGACATCCCCTTGAGCATCCCCCTGCAGTGACCTGGGGGTGGACTCACCATGGTGCTCATGAGGATGTCGGTGCAGTCAGGGAGCTCGATGTCTGGGGCAGTGATTAAAGGGATTTCTCCCTCTGAGTCCCCATCAAGGCTCATGGCTGTCCGGAAGGGAACCTCATCCAGGTAGTTCATTGCTGCTGCCTGATTTCTTGCTCCTGGAGGAAGGGAAACACAAACTGTAAAAGGTAGGACTAGCATGCCTTAAGCTGGGTGGAAGGAGAGGAAGGTGAGCTGTTTCAAGTGCCAGCTGGGTAAAAACCACTGTGTGCAATGCCCAGATTGGCAAAGTCTTAATTACTGACACTGGGAAGATTGCTGAACTAATCTTTGCTATTTTCAACTTGAGACAGCAGGATCCTGAGCATTTTTCTCCTCTGTGCATGCCCTGCTGCTTCCCATCCTTTCTGCCTCTCCCTGTCCCTCTGGTGCCCATTGCATGTTCCCTTCCCCGAGCTGGGGACAGACTGAGCACGTTTTCCAGTTACAGAGGGAGAAACCACAGCCAAGGAGGACACCTTGCAGGTCTCCCCTGTCTGTCCAACCTGTGGTGACAGAGCTCATGGACAGAGCCACGTGCTGCTAAGCCATCACATGGAACATCCTGAGGGAGCTGGGGTGAGGGCATCCCCTCTGGCACTGCAGCAGCTTACTGGGAGCCAGGCAAGGAGACTGGTGCATCAGGCAAGCTTGGGAATTAGAGGGATGTCAAACAGGCTGTTTTAAACCCACATTAGCTTTTAGGAACTATGTATTCATTTTAAATGTGGTGATGGTCTTAGATCAGGAATTGAAGTGGAGAGAAAGAAATTGCTGATGAATTGGGAATGGTGTCAGGGAAAGTATTACTGCAATAGTGTCACCATCAGGTCTCTGTAAATGTCTCAATTTAGTAAAATGCCATTACTTGATGCATGAAGCCTCGAGCCTTCAGCTTCCCAGTGATGACAGTGTGTAAAATCATTTTCTTTATAGATTATAAACAGCTAGGAGCTGGTAGCCAGTCTTCCACTGAGTTCTGGTATTTGCAGCATGTGCCTGCTCATCCCAAAGTCCTCAGCAGTCACCCTCAAGACACACAGTAAATATGTGTGACATCCCTAAGTGCTTTTCCCAATTATTTTTTCCTTTAAAAACAAACAGCTTCTATGACAACAAGCATAAACACTCCATGAAAAGGAAATATACAGAATGTACACAAGGATGAAAAAAGTGCCTGTTTAGTGCAAAAATAAGAGTCTATAATGGGAAATGGAGGTCAGGGTAGTTTCCTGTGTTGGCAAAGGACTCACAAACAGCTTCTAGACCACAAACAGAGAGTGAAACTCACAATCAACATGCACAATTGCTGGGTGCAGCTCAGCTGGTTGTATCAGAATGACAACAGTGGTGTCACTTTGCCTGCTTACACCAGGAGCCTTTAATACCTTGCACAAGCAGAGCCCCTAATGAGCTTTGTGCTCCTGCACATGTCCTGCCACTGACGTGGGACACAGGCAACGTGTTGGGATCCCACATGGAGCCAGGCCACCTGCTCCAGCCTGAGAGCTCAGCCTAAGGGACAACCCACGTCAGCACTGACAAAGGTGACGCCTGAAAACACCTGTAAGCAAAGCCACCTTCCCCCAGCTTGCTGCTACTTCTTGAGCAGCTCCTGCATGCAAGGGGGACAGACCCTCCCTGCAGCTTGTGCTGTAAATTGGCTCTTCCCAAACTCCCAAGGTGCTGAGGAAAGAAGTGGCTCAGCATCTGTCACCCAGAATGGCTCCACTCTGGTGCAAATTATACTTCAAGGGATGGGAATAGGTGACTGTATCTGAAGCCACCATGAAGAAAATAGGAAGAGATGGTGGTACCATACCTCGCTGTATTTCACTGCACAAATACTGTGCTCCAAGAGAGGTTCCCACAAGTGCTAATTCCCAAAACCACAGTTTAGAAAACAAGAAGTACTTCGGGGCAGGAGCAATGAAAACAAAAATGCTACTACAAAAGAATAGAAGAGGGTCAGTTGTAAACACCAACTCCCAGCAGAAGGGAACTCCTACAAGAGCTCTGACCTTATGTTCTCCACACCAGCCCTGCCCACTTTCACATCACAGACAAGTCCAGTGCACAAAGCAGTTCATATCAGGAAAAGGCTGTGCCTAAACAGCAGGAGAAACCTGAACTACACTGGGACCAGGGGAGGAACAGCATTCAAATGAGTCTTGGAAACCCACAGCCAACCCCTCTCTTCTTCTCGACAACACTAAGTTTTTAAAACTTAAAATTACTGGGGAATACTATACTCAAGAGAAATGGGAATCTTAAATCTGAACACACACCTTTTTAATTAATACCCTATCTCCATGTATTTTATGAGTTGAGATTTTAAACATTTCTCCCCATCTGTGGCTTGAAAAACTTCCTCACTAAAGCTAACATTTTAATGCAGACATTGTTACACAGGAGCAAACACACAGAACAAACCACAGAAAGTTTGAGGGATGGAAATTTACCTAAAGGCAGATGATCCCCTGGCATTTTCAAGCCCTATGTTTATTAAGAATATGAAGTTATCCTTACCGTGGGATGAACTCATGGAGCTCTCCACACAGGGCAGGGAGAACCAGGCTGCTGCTTTGCTGCCTCCTTATCTCCTGCTCAGCTCTTTAAATTCCTGCAGTGTCAGACAAGCAGCTGACTTGGGCAGCTTTAAGATAATCGTAGCTTAAGTGCTTGGCCTGTTCCATCAGACACGCTGATGGGATAAGGAGCCTAATTGTTTAAGCAGAGCATCTTCTGGTCACTAAGCTGCCTGAACTGAAGTGTTTGGTTTGTAATGGTTTTATGCACTTGTTTTTATTTTTATATTGAGCTTGTGCACTTTCATCAGGGAAGACTCCCCAGGAGCTGACTCAGCTTTGGGTCTGGAGTAACAAGGTGCTGAAGTGACATTAGGGACAGGAGGATTTATGGAGGGGCAAATCAGAACTCCACCTGCAGAGGACTTTGAGGCAATCTGTATTTTGGGGTGCTACAGGTAAGCAAGAACAAACTTCTGCAGTCTAATTCTATCAGAAACTACTTGTTGGTGTGCTCTTACTGACAGAAACCAATGCAAAGGCTCAGCCAGGACACCACTAACATGACACAGAAGGACACTGAATGTAGGCAAATCCATGAATTACGCACTGTTGTGACGCCAAGAGGCAAAGCACTGGAGAGATTAACTCCATTTCCACACAGTGGGGCTCAGCAAGAGTCAGGACTGCAGCTCTGGAAAGGTGCCACAGCAAAGCTCCAAATCCATATGGCCCATACAGTTCCAAGCAAACTGTCCACAACATGGAAAGCTTTGACATCAGATGCCTCTGTCACCTTGTGGGAGAAGAAGTTCTTTCACACAAACCTTTTCCCAACAATTCTCTCCACACTCGAGTTGTATTTCATGCCAAGTACTCAAACAAATCTCTTCCTCGGCGTGAAAATGCTTTAAACAAAAAAACCCCAAAAAATCCATTTTTCTCTATTTATTCTGTACAAAAAAAAACAACTTACAAAATAGAGCTGTGGTTTTTAATGAAATATTATGAACACGATGTGTCTGTACATATAAATATCTATATAGGCAAACCACTTACAGCAGGTTAGAATGCACATTTTATTGTTTTTTTTTCCAGTGGGTTTATTCATCAAATTTGTATTTATTTACATGGCTGCCTGACCCATTTCACCATAACTGGTAATTTTTTCTATGTTTTGGTATCAGTTTTAGTCCACAAAAATAAAATGTCAACAGCTGCTCTGATCAACCTTGAAAAACCCTGTCTTGTTTGTACTTCAGAATTCATTTAAACTTGTAATAGGTTTGTCTCTACACCCAAAAATACAGGAACTATTTTGACAGTGATGCTTGACATGCTTCATTTAAGAAGAAAAACATGTTTACTAATGATCTCTTCTTTTTTAATATATATTTCTTCATTTCTGAAGTTTTCATCATCTTTTATAAAGATAAAAGCCACTAAAAATAGGATGTTAATACTGGCACAAATACCACCATCAGCAATGTTCCTTTATTAAGACTGAGATTTAACAAGAACTCGCAGTGGGACTGTAATTCCACACCACGAGAGGCCTGGCAGCCCTGGGCTTGCTCAGATGTCTCCCTACACAATCAGTCAGGAAAAACAATTCTTAAAACTTTTCTTCAAGACATTCCAGTAAAGACATTCCAGTACCTGGCTGCAAAAAGAGAGGACAAGACTTCCTCTTTGGACCCTCTCATATTTACACTTGTAATTATAACACAGCAATCCTCCAATGTTAAAATAATTTACTACTAAATTATCTGACAGCAGTGGCCCAAGTGTCATTGGTGGGAAGACTTGGGAGAACCCATCCTGGAGGGATGCAGCTTCCTTCGGGGTGGTCAGCTGGCACCAAGTACTGATCCCATTCATGCCTTTAACAGAGAGAGCATTGTTTGAGAGGAGAGATCAATTGGAGGTAAGATTTATTATATACCCACATTATCATGTGTTACTGATTGATACAAAACTACTATAAATTGTACTCTTAAACTTGTTGTTCAAAGGACTAATGTGAAAATTAAATGTACTGTTGTTAAAAGGAATGGTTAAGTACACATGTGCACTCTGCCTCACATGGGCATCTGCTGGATATGACTCAAGCAAGAAGCTTGAGAAAACCAGAACAATCTATTGCATAACCATATTTGGAAGTTGACAAACCTAAAGAGACACTGATTTTACAATCTCAAAGAGCAGTATTTGTCATCTCTGATAATAAAATAAAGACTTTGTTTGGTTTTACCTGATCTGGATTAGAGCTGCTACAGAATGTTCAGCTTGTAAGTAATAGTCTCTGAAAGGCTGCAGGAGATGGGCGAGTGGGAATTCAGCTGTGAAAACACAAACACAGAAATTATTTAATAATCCAGAAAAACCTTCCATTCTAGTGATCTTAGAAACCTCAAATTTGCCAAATCATTTGCTTCTGCCCAGCTGTAACTTGAAATCAGGTCCCTAGGTAGTACCTGAAGGAAGGAATACATGTGTTACACATCTCCTGGTCTGTATGGGAGCTGTCACAGGAAGGCCAAGACTAGCAAAACTTTTCCTGACTCCACCCTCTAAACCAGGGCAACTGATGGACACTGAATCTTTACAGATTACCTGAGTCACATTTATCAAATCATCAGACTAAAGCATCTATTGGGTTCTGGAAGGCTTCAATCTATTCTGTTTATTCTCACTTCAGTTTAATCTACCACCTCTTCTTGCAAATCATCATGAAACCAGCTTGAGATGTGCTGCAGTCCACGCTGAAGTGCTCAACAGCTCCTCTTACACCACAGGTGTTAACAGCACTATGTTCATCCCCTGTTCTTGGACCATAAATTACTGCAGTGGATGACTTCTTTCTCAACTAGTTCTGTGCCTGCATTTCAAACCCAGTGCCTGTGAGAATGGGGATATGGTGTGGAAAAATATTGCTACGAACAGGACAAAGAATTTACCTGGATCCCCGAACAGCTTGGAATCCATTTCCAGTTTCTGCTGCAGTAGTTTTTCCCTTTCCTTCTTCTGTTTCTTCTCCATTTCCCTCTTCCTTTCCTCCTCCTGTTCTCCCTCCAGCATGACCCTTAATGCTCTTTCCTCAGCTTCGTACAGCTCTGTGCGAGTTTTGAGCAATGTTTTGAGACTCTCCACCTGATTTTCAAATGCTTCATCTGCTGAGGGGGGTGGACAAACACCTGAAAAAAAGAGAAGTGATTTTAAGTTTTCAGATTCAGAAAGGGGTTTTTTAAAAGACTTCAGAGCAGAGCTGGCAAAATGTCAGAGGAACATGAATTAAACCTTGTTGACAGATGGAATTCTTACTGGACTAAGAAAGAGTTTAGAAACACAGGAACACAACCACTGAATTCAGCATTTTGTAGCTATTCTTGTAATTAAAATAAAGACACAGCTTTATGAAGCTGCATCTTGCTAGTCAACACAAAGCACCCTCATCTTACTTCCTGTGTGCAATTAAAAGATTTTGGACCAATCTTGTAATTAACCTTTCCTGGCAGCGGCCTCTTTCCGCAGTTTCCGGAGCTTTTCCAACCCGCGCAGGACGTCCATCATCCTCTTTGTGTCCGCTTGTTTCTTCCGCACTTCAGACAGGACACTGTCAGCAGCAGCCTTCAGCTCTTGTTCCTATGAAAGGAAGGGAAAAACCAGACAAGATGTGTGAAAAATCCCCCCAAGACAAAGAATCAAGTGGTAATTTCAGAGATTAGCAAAGCACTGGAGAGCAGAGTGACTTCACAGTAACAGCCACAAGTCAAGTCAGCCATCAGTCATTGCCTTTGCTAAAACACTTCAGAAAACAGAATGCTGTGGGATTCACAAACTTGGGCCAAATCACAGAATCGTGGAATCATTAAGGCTGGAAAAGACCTTTAAGATCATTGATCCAACTGTCAACTCAGCACCACCACAATGTTCACCACTAAACCATGTTCTCAAGTGCCACATCCATGTGTTTTTGAACACTTCTAGATGGTTTATGAATTCACAAAGCCTGATAGCCTTTAACCACAGAATTTTCGGGAAAACATTTAACAATAAACAGAAACCATCCCAATTCCACAGTTCTGCAATTCAAGACCACTAACCTGCCACAGTCTGACCACAAACCCTTCCCCAGCAGCTGCTCTGGACCATCCCAGCACCAGTCCAGCAGAATGGGAGCTCTCCAAGCGAAAACCAATACAAAGGTGCCCACAGTACTTCCCAACTAATCTGACATGGGTTTTTTTGCTTTGGAGATGCTTTACTTCCTGATGAGACCAAAAAGTTTGCAAACCACAAGCTTTAGAGAGACGAAAGCAGGAGGCAAGGCTGATGGCTACTGAAACAGCACTGACCACCAGCAGGTAGCTGTGGGTCCTGGGGGCTGGCTGACACTTGTGACCAGAGAAGAAAACCTCTTGGAGTTCAGAAACAACTTAAACCCCAACTGTCAATGCCTAGGACATGAAGACGGCAGAAGTGAGATGCCCACCAAAACTTTCAAGGAAGAAAAAGGGCTGCAGGCCTTGGAAACAGCATGTCTCTCAGCAAGCTAAAATCATGCAGCACCTCGGTGGCACCCACTGAACCTCGGGGGTCAAAGCCAGGTGTGGGGCAGGCACAACCTGCTGTGACTCCGTTACCAGCGGGTCACCCTGGCTCCACCGCACTGCCCTGAATCCCCGGGGTGAGGCAGGACCAGGCGCTCGGGACCATACCCGGTTCTTCTCCTCCACCTCCTGGATGCACT
>VZRZ01008652.1:1012458-1024405 GCA_013398175.1 Climacteris rufus
GGGAACGGCGGCGGCTGCGCCATGATCGCGCCTCGGCCCTCAGCGCGCCGCCATGATGCCGCCTCAGCGCGCGCCTCCGCCAGCGCCACAGCGCCGCCTGGCGGCCGGGAGGACCCGCCCCGCCCGCCTCCCGCTCTACTTAAAAATTGAGTTTAAAAACGACTCCTAAAACTTCAAACAGGGGGGGATGGAGGCAGGGATGACAACTCTCCGCTGCTTGAATATTCGCTTTTATTCAAACGCCAGAGGTGAAGTACAAACTGTAATTACACGGCATTTTTGTTTCCTTAAAAACAGTTCTTGGTTACAGAATTCCAAACAACTTTCAAAACTAAGTTGTTGAACAGTTTTGCCTAAAATGTCGTGTTTTCTTTGATCTCTTTAAAAAAGGATTTGAATTAAAGGATTCAGAATTAAAAGCTGTTATATTTTTTCACTCTACAAAAAGGAAAGTGAGGATGCAGTTACAGATAGTTCACCACAGATTCCCATTTTGAGGGGACCAAGCTTCTAAAAATATCCTGAACTCCAAATGCAGCTTTTTCTGAAACATTAGTTGGGTCATTTAACCTGAAAAAATCTGAAATCCTAAGGGAAGTATCTGTTGCACCTGGCTACAACTGCATGTCACAGGGATGCTGTTAGGGAAGAACACAAGTATTACATTAAATTTACATGACAAAAATTAACAACAAAAGAACAAATAGATTTTAGGTATCCTTTCCTGTCCTAAAATATCCACTAGACTGAAAAGAAGGACAAAAATTTTATTTAAATAGTGTGAATTAAAGTTTTAGGGAAACTCAAGTCCACGTTTTCACCGAAGGACAAAATGAAGTTGTGTCAATTTTAATTCCTGAAACAAATCAAAAACATACAGGTCCTTTAGTGTTTTTACAAAGACTTTCCTAAAGGATTGAATTAATTTTGGTGGAGAACAGAAGAGGGAGGATTGCTGTGCTGTGAGACTAAAAATCAAAGACAAACCCACAAGATGCAATACTAGCATTTGAGAATATAACTTAAAAAGCACTGTCATGTGAACAATCACTACTGATTACAGCAAAAATATTATACATTTATTTCTTTCATCTCTTAACATTATAAGATAGGTTGGGCAAATACCTGGCACCAAAAAATTGATGCATGATAGTTCCAATACGTTAAACAAAATGTACTATATTAGAACATTAATATTTAAAAATTTATGGCGACTTCTCATCCAAATTCAGACGGTTTTACTGCTTCCTAGGAAACCCGTTTACCCCTCTGAAAAATTAGCATATGACTGACTTCACCTTCTTTCACAGTATCCAAGGTGACTAAAGCTCCCAATGGAGATGTGAAGGGTATTATTTAATATTCAAATTACTGTAACAAACCAGTGTCACATTTTAGCAGAATCTCCCAGCAGTGTCATAAAGTGTGTCCCAGTCTTTCCAAAAGGCCTTCCTCCCCCACCAATGTAACAAGTCACTCCAGCACCTGCTGGGTTTTCAGACACCAGCAGGAATCTAACACTGACCTGAACATAACCCCCTGTGAGCCATACCAGGAGCTAAGATAGTTTACTCACCTTCTACTAATTATTAATTTTGATTTCCCATTTGTAGAGTAACATTATTGTTAAATCTAACTATTGGCAGCACCCGCACTGCTGGTTTCGTTTCTGGCAAGAGCAATGCAGGTGCTGCTGTATTTGCTATACATTTTAATTGAACAAGTGTAATATACAATTGATAGTTGAACATTATGCCATCCCAGCCCACGCTGTGTCCATGGAATCAGGGTGATGCTGCAATGAAAGACACGATCTGATTTCCCTGGAGTTCCCCAGCGCTGTCGCAGCCCAGCCGGAGCCGGCGCCTTTGGGATCCGCCTGAAGCCAGAGGCAGTCGTGAGGAAAGAACCGAGTGAGCTTTGTGCAGCTGAGCCCTCTGAGGGTGTTTAATGGTTTGCAGCATCTGCCTGGCGAGGCCAGCCTTCCTCCTCCACGCCAGAGTCGTACTCCTCTTCTGATGAATCCTTCGTGGGAGCCCTAGGAGTGAAAGGAATGATCAGAAACCTCAGACACTGACACGTGGCTGACACAACAGACACTTTCCACAGCTTCTGACAAACGTCACATGCAGTGCCCCGTGACAAAAGTTCTGACCTTCTGATCTGGAAATGCTGCTGTGCACGTTTACAGTGCCACCAGCACACAGGCTCATTAACTGAATTCAATTAACCTTCTGGTTTTCAGTAAGTTTTTTGATTTAATCAATACATTTAGTATTTTTGGTGCTATACAAAATCACTTCAAGCAACTATCAATGTAATACTTCCCACTCCCACCATCCTCTAAGCCAAGCCAAGCTTCAGCACAGATACATTTACTCATCTGTATCTCAGCAGAGAAAGTCACTCAAAACACATTGTCAGTGCTAGAAAGCAAGACACAGTTCCTAAATTCCAGACCTGAAATTTAGGAACCAATTTTTAACCTGTTTTAACTTCACTCATTCCCTCTCAACTCCATCCTTCATTCACCAGAATCATTTGGTTTTTTTAATCCAGATTTGTCCAGTACCTTCAGTGTTCCACATCATTACCATAATCTTTACAACATTAAATTGACTATTTTAGCAAGAGTTCAGCAAATCAATAGATGTGCCTTTGTGACTCTCCACTGCTGCAAGAGTAATGCAGAAAATTGCACCAGTCTGGAGCTTGTATCAAAAACCCATGTCAGTGGTAAAAAGCAGAGGGAAAGAAACAGTTTAATTTCAGAAATTTCAGTGTGATATCAACTGAATCTCAAATTTTTACTGTTAACTTAAAATTTCCTTCTATTTCTACAAGTATACACACACAAAAGTAACTTCACATAAGTTTATTTTTCAATTTCTGTTTAAAAACTAAAACAATACAAATCCAGAGTCTCTAGGACAGAACAGGCACTAATTCAGCTGTGTACAACATACAGAGCATTGAATCTTTTTTAGGCTGTGTGCATGGATTTGTGTTTATTCCATCAGAATACCTGTCTAGTTGTATTACTGGTCTGTTCTGCTACTTCTGTTACGGTTTTACCTAATGTATCCTGGCTCTTTTTTGCCTTCTACAACATCTTTGTCAACTTCCACACATACGATGTCAGAATTGGGCACTTCAAACATGGGCTCCAGCAGCAGCTTTTCCTACAAGAAAACAGAGGGAAAAGTATTTCTGTGTGCTCTCTTCCATGTAAGCAAGTGATTTTCAGAGCTAGAGAGGCTTCTTGGAAGAACTCTGAATACTCACAGTGTTACAAAGATTTACTGTATCCATGTAAGAGGCAGAACTAAGTGTGGTTTTGACTGGAAATGCTCAAGATTAGGTGCATACACACAAATCCAGGAAGCTTCATTGACTCTACATAAGACTTAATTTACTCACCATTATAGATCGAAGACCTCTGGCACCAGTTTTTCTGTCCAGGGCCAGTCTGGCTATAGCCTTCAATGCATCTTCAGTTACATTTAATTCACACTACACAGAGAAAAATGGGAAGTTCAGTTCATTATTTCATTTGTAACTCTATGTTAAGCGTCAGCATTACCGAAAGCAACACTTTATTTACAAACAGCAACACCAAAGAGTCATCAAATAAAAAAAATCCAACCTTATCCATGCTGAACAGTGCCTGGTACTGAGGAACCACAGCATTCCTTGGCTCAGTCAGAATCCGTACAAGGGTTTTCTCATCCAGGCTGTGCAGAGGAACCACAACAGGCAAACGTCCCACAAACTCAGGAATCATGCCAAACTCTATGAGATCCCTGGCTTCCACGTGGCGCAGCAAGCGATCCTTCTCCTCAATATCTTCCTGGGGATCAGACTCTCCACTTATATTAGCAAGATCAGCTGCTGCTGCAGCCCTTCTGCCTTTCCCCATGTTAGATGGTGTCCCAAATCCTAGGTACTGCAAAACAAACATGTTCTGCTTACAGAACCGTAATAACTGAGTTTTCTATATGCAAATAAATCACTTTCCATATGTATTAAAATATCTGCAGTGACTGGTTATGTTATTACATATTAATTAAAGCTCAAGAACTACTTATATTAAAATTAGTCACCTTGCACACCACCACTTTCTTGTAACATTGAATTCCCTCAGTGAAAGATCAATGCATCAGTGTAAGAGCAAGTCTTTCTTAAAATAAAAAAGGTCAGCAACATGTCCTGGTAAGTTTACAAATACCAGTGACACCAGTGAAACAAATGCAGGCAAGTATGCTTACATGGAAACCTACATGAATTAACATGAACAATAATTTGAGTCCTTTGGTGCTAGAAACAAGGAGTGTGTTTTGTCAGAACACTGCAGCCAGAACTCTGTCCCCAGACATTGATCTACAAAACAGTGAGCTGCAGGACCAGGTATTTTAAATGATGATAGCCTTTAGTACCATTTGCTCAAAAAAGAAATTTAGTGTGTTTACAAATACAGGAAGAACTTTAGAAGTCAGTACTGCAAACAGTGATTAAGATTATGATTTTTCAGCCCAGATATGGCCTGATGCACTCACTTTTTCATTTTTCCTCCTGCTAATAATTCTGTCAAGACCATTAAAAGCACCAGAAGCTACAAACAGGATGTTTGTTGTGTCAACCTGCACCGTTTCTCCACGCAGTTTCCGAGAATTCTTTTCTGGAACATTTACTATTGTGCCTTCGAGTAATTTTAACAAGCCCTAAGAAGGAAAGAAGAAATAAGCAATAAAAAAATCCACTGTGTAGCATCATGTAAGAGGGCACACCATGCTATGCTCACTTGCACAGATGTATTTTCTTGCCCCCTTATGCCTTTATAGTAACAATGAGTGTCCAAAGAAATCAGTTTTTCCTATGAGACAACTCACTCAAAGACAAAAATGTTTCTTCAATGTGACTCCCCTGCACATTATGCATGTAATGATTAGTTGCTTTAAGAGTCTTGTTAAAATGGGAAATGTTACCTGTTCTTCCATCATCTGAGCTACAAAGGCATTTTTCAATTAAAACGTTTCCATGAGGAAGCCTCAAACTGCTTCTGAGATTATGTTTTTTAATGAAGAAAGTCAAGAGGAGAGATGTGTCTTTCAAAGCCAAATAGTTAAGGAACTGAAGAACTATGACTTCACACATTCCCATGCTGTTTGACACATGACAGGATCACATGTCCACTCAAAGGGCTGTTCTCTCTCTCATGAAGCAAAATCACTCCATGGAAGCATTTACCTGTTGAACACCTTCTCCTCCAACATCCCGTAACTGATGAATACCAGGAACGCTGCCAATCTTGTCTACTTCATCCAGAAAAACAATTCCTGCAGGTACAAAACATGGATTTAAACAAAACCCTACATTTTAAGAGAAGCAGGAACTTACAGCAAATAACAAAATTTGAGAGAGCAGCACTCTGTACTACATCCAGAATGCTGACTGCAAAAATGTGTGCAATTTTGTCCAATTATGGACAAAACCAAAACTTCAAAGACACACTTTAAACTCTTTACAGGTTGATTCTGTCTGATTTAAACTTTGTGTACATGCAGCAGGAACATCAATTTCAAAAGCTTAGTGCACTCAGGCAGAATTAACAGAATCTATAAAACACACAGTAGAAGTTTACCTTGCTGAGCTTTTTCTACATTGTAGTTGGCATCTTGCAGGAGTTTTGCAATGACAGATTCAATGTCTTCCCCAACATAGCCAGCTTGAGTCAAGGTGGTGCAATCACAGATAGCAAAAGGTACATCTAGGCATTTAGCCAGGGTCTGAGCCAGCAAGGTTTTACCTGAGAAAATAAAAACTACACATTAGAACTGCCACACATTTCTCTTGGAGAACACAAATCCAAGTATTTGGACAGGGACTTTTAACAAGGGTGTGTAGTGACAGGACAAGGGGGAATGGCTTTAAATTGAAAGAGGGTGGCTTTACTTGGGATATTAGGAAGAAATTCTTCCCTGTGAGGGTGGTGAGGCCCTGGCACAGGTTGCCCAGAGAAGCTGTGGCTGCCCCATCCCTGGAGGTGTCCAAGGCCAGGCTGGACAGGGCTTGGAGCAACCTGGGATAGTGGAAGGTGTCCCTGCCCATAGCACGGGGTGGAATGAGATGAGTTTTAAGCTCCCCTCCAACCCAAACCATTTTAGGATTTACCACAGGATCATCATTACACTTATTAGACATTCTGAATGATACCAACATCTTAATATATTAATATAAAAATATTTTCCAAGGGAGATAGCTTTCATAAACAGTGTTTTTTACATTAGCAAGCTGTATTTCTGGTTTTAGTTTAGTAATACACATTTAAGGCAGCTTGAAATGCATACAGTATCACAAATAAAATGTCACACAATATAAAAACCATAATACATGTACTTGCAGAGTTTAAAGATTAAATAAATCAGTAGTCCTTTGCAGACACTCAGGGTGCAGTGCAAAGTCCAATTGCTCCTGCTTTGAAGTTGGGAAGAAACAGAATTAAAATATTATTTAGTAAATGTTCTCCCAAACAGTCTGCAAAATGCCATCACTTCAGCACAAACACTCCCAAGTCTTATGAACATTCAATATAATTTCTCTATCCAACCCCCTGCAACTAATCTGTCCCAGAGGTGAAACAACACTAACTGCAGCATCTCAGCTTGCCAGCTAAAGCAGAGAAACTACAAATGCATTTTATCTCAGCTTAGTCAAAGTGGCATCTTTTACTCAGCCAGTAAATATAGGCATTAAAAAAAAGTAAAGAAGAAAACCACACAACTCCAGCTCATTCCTTTTTAAGGCCACTTAGCTCAGTGTGTTAACATGGCACGAAAGCACTGAAATCCCAGTGTGAAATTCACAGTTTAGTTTTTTATACACCAAATTCAAATAATCATAGAAGAGGAAAATCACTAATTAACAACAAATTCCACAAAATATGTGACACCTCTAAATGCAGCTGTATACCTGATCCAGTTGGTCCAAGCAGCAAAATATTACTTTTTTCAAGTTTTATGTCATCATTGGGTGAATCTAGTACTTCTCCTCCCCGTTTTTCCTGAGGTATCTGCTGGTTCATCTGCTGCTGCATCGATGCTCCCAAAGCGTTACCGTGTGGACTGATCCCAGCAATCTGCAGCAGTTCTGAACAGAACAATAACAGCACTGTTTGAGCACTGTCATTACCTTAAACACACAGTAACAGCTTGGTTCTTCTGGTTTGTCCTGCAAATCTAGAATTCTCTCTATACAGAAGTTTACAGATAGGACTGCAGCAGAAATATGGCACAATGATTACAAAAACATGAGTTCCAATCATATTTTTGCACAGGCATACATGAAAAGAACTTCCAGTTGTACAGTGGGTTATGTAAAAATATTCCTCTACATTAAAAAGCATGAGATATTTTCAGTCCTTACAAATTAACTAATTTTAACTGTAATTTTTTGTATTTTTTTTAACATACGAGAAGAAATAAACCCAAGCTGCTGATTTCCATGATGAAAAAGTACAAAAACTGGATTTCACACAGCATTGCAAACTAGCAGTCACTAAAGACTATTCTACATTAACATCATAAGAGTTGGTATTGCAGAGGAGGACATGAGGAGAGAGTTCACTTACTTGTAAATCTGTACTCATCCTCCCGTCTTCTGATTTCTAATTCTAAGAGAGAGGATGAAAACAGTAATAAAAAAGTAAGTTTATAAAAGCTTATAAATTCTCCACCTCTTGCCCTCTTCTGAATACATCTTATCACTGTCTATGAATGTATTTCTAAGAAGAAATCCCCACAAGAACTAGTTTTTATTGCTGTCAAAATTAACCCAAAACCCAACTTGCATGTTTTTAAAATGACAGGAAGCTTTCTATTTATTAAAAAAGTAACAATCTATTACCTCTGATTAGATTTTAATTTTAAATAGAGAAGAATTATAGAATTTCACAATTATAGAAAGGAAAAAAAGGCAATAACATAATTTTGGTTTGAAAAGGCTTCCTTAAACTCTCCCTGAGTGTTACAATGTACGACTTTGTTATTAGACAGTACTCTGAAATATGTAAACATTCACTGCCAGTCTCTCTGGGTATCCATGTTATCTCCCTGGGGAGGGTCAGGAACTTCCTGGTGCCAGGTACACAACTGCTCTCTTACCATTACCAAAACAGTACTACTAATATTCCCTCCTCTGTTAAAAGATTTCTCTATGTAAATTCAAAAAACAAAGATTTCTGTTTGCTTAACATGGTATTTTTCACATGACAGAACAAAACACCTTAAAAAAAAAGATACACTTGAGTCAGAGATGGTAACTTAATCCTACTTCTAAAAATAAATTAGATCAACATAGCTACACACTTACTCAGCAGCAAAAGTACTGCCAAGACTAACTCCATCTACACCTGCTAGATATGGAACAATAATGTGGTGACCAGCAGATGCTGCCAGGAGGAGAAGCAAGGTTAGAAATCTAAGTACTCATCAATTTACCTATGCAAAACATCACCTTCCTGATCTGCATTGTTGCTTGCAGATTAAGCAGTAGATTTACCATTAAGCAGTAAATCAGATTAGAAAGAAAAATTTAGGAAGCTCACTTTAGAGAGTTAAAGGAGAATAGCCCATCATATGTATGAGTAAAAAGGGCTAAGCATTTAATATAGTAGGCAATACCCCAGGCACCATAAACCTTCTGAATTACCATTTGAATAAATCACAGAATAATCACAGTGAAAATTAAATTTAGTAGAAATTCTTTTAGATCATTTAAATTATAGAACATCTAGTGATAGGGTAAAGATTTCTTAATTTAAGGCCCTGAAATGGTTTTACCTGACCAGAAAAGTACCAAACATCATACAAACCTCTTGGTGTTAAAGAAGTCTGTTTCTCAACTTCTGCTTGCTGCCTCAGGTTAGATGGGATATTATTGTAGATTCTCTTGTAATGATTATACACAGCAACTGAAAGCACCTTCTTGGCAAAACACTGACCAACAACGTATTTGTCGAGGTAGTTGTAAATCTGAAAAACAGCTTAATCTTAGTAACACTTCTAAATCACCATGCAGCAGAAAAGAAAAAATAGTATATTGTGTCAAAGATGGACTTTGGTCTAAACCATTACAGACCTGAGAAACAGAAACCCAACATCTAAAATATAAAATATATTCCTCTTGATAAATTTACTTAAAAAACATGGTGCTTACACACTCATAATGTGTCAGTTCTGCCCTACTGATATGTTGACCCATTGCCATTTTCACCCAAATTTGTAAGAGGAAAAGAAACTTTAAGAAATTAAGTGTTCTTGAAAGAGGCCTATCAAGGAGCCATGTGCAGGTTCAGAAACCATTACAGTCCCCCAGGAACTGAGAAACATAAAAAGCTCCCTCCCTAATCTCGAGAGGGAAACCAAATGACTTCAGATGGATCACGGCCACAAGTTAATCAGCCAGAGCTCTCACACCAAACCCACCAAAGAAAAGGCTCTGCAGCTACAGAAAGAAGCTGTTAAAATAAGGATACAGAATGTGAGACCACAGCAAGAAAGAAAAGATACTATGGTTGCAGAGAGATGAGGTCAGTCTCAAGGTCACAGGAGAAAATGAAGTCATAAGACAAAGACAGAGGAAAACAAGCCCAAATACCTTTATTGGATCTACTCATTCCCTTTATCAGTGCTCTGCTGGGTCACATAGCTCACAAAGGTTTAATCTTGAGCTAAGCATCTTTATTGTTTGTTGCTCTGTCCCAGCAGCCCATTACACACCTGATGCAGACTGAGGGAAGCACTTCACTGCAACAGGAGGGGACATGGGTGGAATTGAGGATTTACCTTTTTCGGTGGGGGTGGTGGCTTCTGCTGGAATGCCAATTTCACAGCTTCTGCTGCTGACTCGGGCTCTTTAATGATGCTCTTCTTTGTGTCTGCCTCTGACAGCACAACAAAAAAGTGGTGACACTTTTCACACTTCACAAAACGGGTGGAAGCTGCAGAAAAAGTCAAACACAGAGGTGAGAGGAATTGCTTCTGCCTGAGTTCATCGCACAGGACAAGCACCCGTAAGACAGCACAGCCACTCTGTTTACACAACACTTCTCCTTCACTCACCCTAGAATTTTTAAAAGCAATTATTGGCCTGTGAAATTTGACAGAAGGAATACAATTGGCCCCCCCAAAAAATCAAATGCTGGGCAGCAACCAGACAATGGATTAAAAACAAAACTCTTTTTGATATTTATCCAGTAGCACTACACTTGGGAGAGGAAGCTTTGCACCTCAGAGAGAGGCAAAATTAATGAAGGCTTTAACTATGCAGGAAATGTTCCTAACTCATACTAACACCAAAATAAAACATTGTAGTTAAGAGACATTCTAAACTGCTTCCCTGCACTTTAGTCTATCAAAGACAGCATTACAAGACGCTGTGGATCAGGCTGGAGTCACCTAAGCCCAGGACACACAGCACAGAGGGGTCACCCAAAGGACTCATCCCAACAAGAGGTGGCTGTGGTATGCAACAGATCACCAGGACTTTGATGTTTTGCAAGATCTTCTGCTTATTTATTTTTACTGTCAGTAGTAGAACAAATTTCTTTCAAATTCCAAAAGCTAAACCCTCCTACCGCTGACTTTGTGAGCCATGGCTCAAGACATCTGCACAAGTTGGGTTCAAAAGCTTGAAAATGAGAACCTGCACTGTTTCTTTTCCCCTCTGGCGAAGTAAAGTTGAAATAATAAAAACAGACAGTAGAGAAGAATAATCAAATATATTTGTAATTCAGAATAGCTCCTTTCTAGCTGTATTACTATGCTACTAAATGCACATCCCAAGCAATAGGCCTGATTTGAAGGAAATCTATTAGTGAATGTATTCAATTAACAGTAAATGTAGCAAAACAATCCCATGAAAAACTTCAGTGTCAGACCTTCTGAAATAATAAAAAGCTTTTAGAAAATGGCTTGAACACTGGAGCACCAGCTGATTGTAACAACACCCTCCAGCAATAAACAAGCTGCTTATTTATAACTTCTTGTTGTCTCCCATAGAACTGGCAGCAGCAAAAGAGGAGTGGGTGGGGTTTTTCCTACCATTAATCCCACCTTACACCTTGATAAGCAAAACCAACAGATTATTTTAACAATGTAGCAACTAACACTGTGACCATCACAGCTTTATTAACTACTTCAAAGAAAATTTGTGTAACAGCCTGAATGTTCTCCTGGCAACCTTCCAAATTACTGTTATCTGCCTGATGGGAATGTGATGGACAACCACTTGCATGAACCTATTCCTCTTACATAACTATTATTTAGCAACAGTATTGTAGGGAAAAACCCAACCCAACCTTTCTCCCAGGGCTCACTCAAAACACCTCTGATATGCTTGATTTCTGCATTGCCATGAGGCTGTTGTTCTCTCTTATACAATGCTTATTTAGGATGGAAAGCCATGAGAATGGTTGTTCCCTTTATAGATCCACATGAATAATTACAAAACCTCAGAAAATAAAAAGAGTGGGCTGTAAGAGTGCTATTGGGCATCTTTAAAACATCATTCACCAAAACAATTGAGTACAGAATTGAGTTGCAGGCAACTTTGCTAATCCTAAATACTGGCATGTTTTTATATGTTTTTAGCAACCACAACAAAGAACATCCATGTCAAATTACCTCCCTGTCATTAAGATGTCTGCAAATATTTACAGCGTGCCAAAATGCAAATCAAGTGTTGCTTTTAGTCAGGCAACATTACCAGAGAGGCTGCATCATCAAAGGGATTTCTAAAGTCTGTGTGAGCTGACCTTGCCAAAAAGAAAGGCCAGGTTTTAGAAAACATACAAGAAACCAAAACAATCAGAGGATTCAATTTAAAAAGACTTGTAGGGTTGAGATAATGTGCTACTATCAAACTGCTGTAAGGTAAAAAAAAAAAAAAA
>VZRZ01008652.1:1038090-1061218 GCA_013398175.1 Climacteris rufus
GTCGCTGTAGAGACGGGCCTGCCCGGTTCTCAGGGTCCCGGACGGGCAGGGAGTTCTGAGGGGCCGGGTGGGCTCTGAGGCGGTTTCCGCTCCTTCGGGACGGTGTCAGCCCTGGAGAAGCTCCACCGGAGGGGTCGGGGGCCTGTGCGAGGGCGGGGGATGCATTTTAGGCTCGGGAGCGGGGTCCATGGGACCCCTGAAGGAGGGAGGGGAGAGGGTTGGGACTCGGCCCCGCAGGGAGCCCGGAGCCCCTACCCTGGGACTCAGTTTGCTGGGGCTCTCTCAGGGGAAGGGGCCGCCTCAGCCTGTGCTGCAGAGGGGAAAGCCTGAGCTGAGGGTGCTGAGTGGGCTTTTGTCCCCTTCCCCCTGCAAAGCTGTGGCTCCAAATGTGGTTGAGGAGGGAGATGGAGCAGGGGTTTGAGGCAGTGAGCAGCACGGGGCAGGATTGCTGGGGGAGAGAGGAAGGTGCTCCTGCCATGTCCCATAAATCTTCTTTCTCATTGTCTTTCTAAATCAATAATGAATGGAATATGTCACTAGTGTAGTGGGGTAACTCACAAGGAGACTGTTACCAAGTGCTCTGAACACATCCATAGGTGATTCTTCCTCCAGAGGAATTGTTATTAAGAGGCTAGAGTTCTTCTAGGTTGTTTGGTTTTACTAAAAATGAAGCTTGGGTGTTTGGAGGCTGGTGATGATCAGCATCAGGCTGCTTGTGGTCTGAGTTCCCTTCAGTGACTGAGTTCATGGTTCAGCTTTTCTGTGGCTGTTGCTCACAAGTGTTTGTGTGTACAAATTTAATGCAGCGTTTTTGTGCCAGATGAGTAAAAAAAGCCCATTTCAGTAATGGGATATTTTCTCATCCAAGAGAAGTTTCCTTGTGCATGAGAAGAGGGGCAGCCCGTAGGGGTGGTGGTCACAGGTGCACCTTTAGAAGAAAGCCCAGGTGGTGGAAATCAGCCCAGGTGTTAGTGGCCAATAGCTCAGTTGTATGAGTGGTAACAGGTGAACTGGGAAGCTCAAAATTTAGTTCTCAGATGGACTCTGAACTGGCTGTGGTGCCAGACGAGGTACAGGGACAGGACAAGGTTCACCTGCATCATACCCTTTCCTTACCTAAATAATGACACAGCTTTGTGCTCCCAGCCCATACAAGGGTTCTGGAGGACTGAGGTGGCAGAAGCAGCGAGATGATCACAGCAGGGAGAGGTTGCCAACCCTCTGTGGCAGCCAGAGTGAGCAGCAGAAGGTCTCCCTCTCTGGCACCGCGGTGTCCGTGCGGTATTGAGGCCCTTACCGTGACTTGTGCTTCTTGGCCCTGTCAGCATAACAGTCCAAGATAATGGTTTTTTAAAGGCATTTCCTGTAATTTGTCTGCCGCAGTTTTGTCACACTGGTGTTGGCTGAATAGCTTTTAGAAAGCCATTGATGTGTGGTTATGGAAAGGAATTCGTCTGAACCACAGTTTCCTCTCTCCAGTGACCACTGTCCCCCAAGTCCAGGAAAGCATCCTTGCACCTGCTCTGCTTTGCAAATTGTTGGAATAGATAATTTTTTACCTTTGCTGTTACTTTACCTGCTGCCACACTGTGATAGAGAGCAGCATAGTTGGTGCAAGCCCCAAAGTGAAGCCACACGAATTTGAAACAACAGCCACTCAGCTGAACTCCCCACCTCAAACCTTTGGATGTGAGAGGTGTAGCCCCTGCTCTGTGGAAGATACGTGTTTGTCATGCGGTTTAGAAAGTACTTCCCCTTCTAAAACTCCTGTTTTCTGCACTTAGAAGATGGCAAATGAAGACTGAAAGATGAGGAAATTGTAACTAACTGTTAATCGAGCTGTAACCCTACAAACTGGTTAAGCTGCCCACCGGCAGCTCTCCTGCAGGGACAAATGAATTGGAGTGACTCAGAACACAACGAGGTCTTATTTTGTGAAGAATTAAGGAACAAAACCTATTGATTTAGACTTGGCAACTGTTAAGTAACAAGAGCAAAAGTTTCTTTGTTTTTCTATGTTTGACGTTGTGTGTGAATGCATGAAAATAATCTGAGGCAGTTGGCTTTCAGGGTGAAGCTATTGAGTCTGCTAACTTCAGAAGTGTTCGATGCCATTTGTTGTATAAATGGAAGCTAATGGTCTCTTGCTGCTTTTAAAAAAAGAGGTAAATCTTGGAGTTAGCTCTTACTAATTAATGGAGTATTATAAGATACTCATTATGTATGCTTGGACATTCTGGCTGGGAAGTGAATTAGTGGCATTCCTGTGTGGATCCAGCTCTGAATCAATTTGTCCTGTATTAATTGGTGTGCTTCAAGGATTTCTTTATTGGTAACTCCTCACAAGAGTCTGCTTCTCTGTGGATAGAATTAAAATTTCAAGGATTTTCTGTAAATTAAGCCTCGGATCAGACGATGTTGCCGAGGTGCTCTGGGACTCGTTTGGGTCAGTTATACTCAGATGGAAAAATGTGACCTGAATACTGAGTAGGTTCATGAAATAATGTCTATGGTGTGAACTCCTGAGTGAGTTGTATGAATATTTATTAGCTATAAACTTGGAGTGCTTTATCAATTTAAAACAAACCAAGTGCATGCTTTAGGTTTTTAAGCCACTTACAGTCTGCAACACAATTGACTTTCTCTGCAGCTGTCACAGGGGAATGTTGTTACAGAAGCATCATCATTTCATAATTAAGTTGGTGCAGTAAGGCAGTCAGGTGACTGCCTCTTGGGGGAATAATTTTATGGTTTGATGAAAACTGAACAAAAGTAAACTTGGTGTAAGCCAGAGGTAGTGCCAGCAACTGATAAGAGCAAATCACCCTGCAATGCTTTATTTACATGGCACAGCTTTCAAGTGCTGCCCAGAGTAAAACTGTGGTATTGATTTCTCATTCTCTCTGTTTTTCAGGCTGACCCAAACTGAGCTTTTTCTAAACATCATGGGAGAGATTAAAGTCTCTCCTGACTATAACTGGTTCAGAAGCACAGTTCCTCTTAAAAAGGTACGTACAGCTGGAATCATCTTGTGAGTCAAATGTCTCCTCTTGTTTTGTAAGGGGGAACACTCAGTGTGGTTAATGCAAAGCAGTTGTGGCCGTGCTACTGACCTGTTTTATCTCTTGAACCGTTGTTCCACGTGTCATGTGAGTGCATGAAAGCACACCCTCCATTTTCACATGATCCTCAGAGGTCACTGCTGCCTGTGGTGGGGAGCAGAGACTCTCAGCTGTGAGCTGTGGCAGCAGTACCTGCCATCCTGATGCCAGCCATGCCTGAGGAGGGGACTGCAAGGGAATGGTGTGTGCTGGGCGTCATGTGTGTGGCCTCTCAGAGCTGCCTGTGTGCACTGGGCTGAGCTGCCAGAGCCACCTCCACTGTTCCTGCCCGGTGTCCTTAGGCCCAGGCAGTGTCCAAAGGCAACTTCCCAGCACTCAGGGTCCTGAGAGTGGGAATATCCTTAACCATGGTGGAAAAACTCCCATGGTTTCTTCGGCTTAATCACACTGTCCAGCCACTTTCTCCTCTTGCTTGGATTTTTCCACTTGCTTTCACTGAGCCACAGGAAGAGTGTTTGAGGTGTGCAGGGCTCTGACTTCTGCTCTCTGTGTGCTGAGTGGCAGAGGGCACAGAGTTCAGTAGCAGTGCACAGCTCCTGAGCCAGTCAAGCACTCACATGTACCTTGTGCAGGTCAGGCTTGCTGAGGCTGTGGTCACAGACTGACCTGCAGCAGGCACCTCCTGCCAGACACAAGGGCAGCCCTGCCTTTGCACCTGAGCCTGCTGCTGCAGGTCAGTCTGTGGAAAAACATGTGGGTGCTCTGAGGCTCTGCTGTATGGGATGCAGGATGGTGAGTGAAAGGAGCTGCAGGTTGTGCTTCCAACAGAAGCTTATTGCCAGCAGCCACTGCCTTCAGCTGTTGCCAGTGCTCAGGGTTTCAGAACTGGGGACATGTGTAAACTGAAGCTGATCCTGACCTGGTGACCTTCAGAGCAGGGAATGCCTCACCCTCTTGAGTGCTTCTGTCTGCTCAAAAGGCAAATGATGCCACAGTGGTGAACGTGGGCTGTGAAGAAGGTAGAAATAAACAAACTAGTCGTGGTTACGGGAGAGAGAAGAAAAAAAAAAGCCCAATTTGAAGATGTAATTAATCTCTGAAGCAGACTTTGGGAATACATTTTCCTGCATGATCCCTCTAGAAGTGCAGGCAAGGCATGTGCAGTACAGAGGACGGAATGACCAGCCTTGGTTACTGCTGTCAGATTGACCCAAGGAAGCAGAACCAGAGCAGTTTGAGAATGGGCTGAGAGGTTTCCCCTGATGGGTGCAGGAAAGGCACAGCTCCATGGTCCTTCCTGCCTTGGTCACATACAGGAAGTTCAGAACAGAAAATAACATTTTTAACTGAGTCTGCTGCTTTGCCTGTGAGCCTCCATTTGCATAAATCACTCACTGTCTTATCTAAGTCCTTCCTGAAAGTTTTCAGCAAGGGACACCCTGGCCCTGCTAAAAAGTTCTGCCCTTTGAGGCAGTGCAGATTTTACTCTTTATGTGAACTGTAGGTGATCTTGATCCACCAACCAGAACAAGAAAAAGGGTGGTGACCTCCCAAACCAGCAGTTAACCACACTGCTGCCTACACAGATCAGGAGCTGGAGTTAAACTGTCCAACATGTGGCTAGAAATCAACTAGAACAAGTGCTTAAACCACTGATTCACTGTCTGGGCTTGAGGAAAGAAACCTTATCTCTCAGCCTCAGCTCTGTTGGCGTGAACTAACTTTGGTGTTGTTATTTCAAGGAATATGGTCTGCCTTTGGAAGTACTCCTAAAGGTAAAGTTGGTAGTAGCCACCCTGAATGGATCCAACATTACTGATGGAATGACAGCTGAGGACAGCAAGGCCTGGAACCCAGGAGTTGTGTGCAAGGGGTTGTTTTGGTGGGGATTGGGAGGGCTTTTGTACAAAGTTTATGTTTAAATAGTTCCAGTGGTCTGGAAGCTCTGGTATGCAATCTGTCTTTTTTTTTATAGAGACTTTAGAAAACAACAATATCATGTGATTCCTCACATGCTTCCAGAGCCTGAAATACTGGCTTTATTAGGAGCAGATTTGTTAGTCAAGCAAATCTGATTTGTGATATGCTGTTCTCTGATTGCTGAGAAGCTTAACTGCTGGGTTGGAAAAGCAAATTGTGCTTGTATATTACTGTTCAAAGATCTATAAAATCTTGATACAGAGGACATGAATTCTGGCTGCTCGACTCAGGCTTTCCCCAGAGGTTTGTGTTGTTGATCTGGTACAAGCCACAGCTTCTGCTGGGTTGTGGAGTTGAAAGAACATCTGGAATATAGAAGGCAGTTTGCTGGTGGAACAGGCCCTGTCAAAACAAGTCAGGCTTTGGTGCTGCTTGAAAAGAAGACCCAGTTCTTACACTTTTGAAGGTACTAATTGTGCTGGGACTTGTAATACTGTGTGAGGAGCTGCTCATTAAGGATAGCACCTCATGTGTGAATAATCTCCCTCAGCCAGCCCTGAGTCCTGGGCAATCCAGATGCTCCTGAGATGCTGCCAGATGTTGGAAGCATTTTTCCCTCTGGGTCAGCTTTGTAGTGTTGCCCTGGGAGTTGTGTGTGTCTCTCTTTCTGGCAGGCAGCTGTGAGTGTTTCAGATCAATAATTTGTGGTGAGAGCTCCTTAATTCAGGCCTATGTGGATCCAAACCTGTAACATCTTCTGTCCGTGGATGCAAATGTTGATGGTTGTTTAAAAAGCTGTCCCTGGGGCAGTCCTGGCTCTTCCACCTTCCAGCTGCTGCTCTTGGTACCCTGAACTGGCCTCCTGGGTCTCTCCTGAGTGTGGTGGCTCCTTTCCTGAGGTGCAGTTCATTATCCAGCTTATGTCAGGATGCACAGAACATTTGGTCTGATGGGGCAATGCCACAGTTCTGTTCCAGCTGTATCCACATGGTCATTCCAGTTTGAAAACAGCCTGAGAGAAGAAAGCTATTGTGAAGAAGAGTGAAAGAAGGTCTTGAGTATTTTAACATTTACTGGAAGATGGAAATTTCTAGAAGCAATTCTGGAAGCTGGCTGAAGAACCTCACTTGTCTTATGTTTCTTCTCCCCTCTGTTCCTCTCTTTCCAGATCATAGTAGATGATGATGACAGTAAAGTCTGGTCCCTGTATGATGCAGGACCAAGGAGCATTCGCTGCCCACTCATATTTCTCCCTCCTGTAAGTGGAACTGCAGATGTGTTTTTCCAGCAAATTTTGGCACTGACTGGATGGGGCTACAGAGTTATTGCTGTGAGTATTCTCTAGTCCTGTGTCAAAATTGGCATTCTTGTGGTTGTTGCTGTGATTAGAGGTTGGGTAATGAACTTTTTCGTTTTGACTAAGGGAATCCACCAAAAAATTGATGCTAAGTTGCACTACAGAGCAGTTAGCATATGGATCCAGACTGGAATCTGCTCTTTGTCCACAGCAGCATTTACCCAAAACCTTGTGCATGCACATTATTAACTTCTTGGCCTATTTTCCCCTTTGTGTGTCCTGGACATAAGTCATTTTTGCCTCCAGCTGGATCTTTGTTAGCCCTGAGGCAAACACGAGTTAGTTCAGGGTTTCCATGTTTTCCTTAGGGATGGTGAATAACATACTTCTTAGCCTATATAATAGCTGCAAAGGCTGTCACTCCTTAAATCCTACCAGCCTGCTCTTCTGGGGCTTCTCAGCTGCTGAGCTGAACTGAAAAGGTTGATTTGTGCAATATGTTAAACGTCCTGGCTTTAGGAGTACCTGTTTCTTCCAGCAGTTAATGATTTCTGTATCTGCTACCCACTACAAAATCACTGAAAAACCATCCCAGCCTCCCCTCCCACTGATCAGAGTGAGGCAGTGCTGCACTTTCCCCAGCAAACTGTGCTCTGTGGCACTTTGTGGTTTTGTGTAACTGAGGGGGAGATGTTTGCACCCTCAGGCTTTGGGGACCTTGAAGAGGAACCTCATGATACAGGAAAGGCACATTGCTGTCTTGAAACACTTAAAGTGAGAACTGGTACAGCCTTGAAGCAGATTGATCTCAGCCAGTTTTTTCTAACTTTGTATCATTTTAGTTGCAGTATCCAGTGTACTGGGATCACCTCGAGTTCTGTGATGGGTTCAGGAAACTGTTGGACCATCTTCAGCTGGATAAGGTGAGTGCTCAGAGCTGGGCAAGTGGATGAATTGTTGCAATAAAAACCTGGTGTTTGAAAGTCTTGTTGAAGAGCCAATGTGAAAAAACCAGGACACAAAAATGCAGCCTATAAATAAAGAGGCTGTGTTGCAATTTCACATTTGAAACTAGTTTATTTTTGAAGGTGAATACCCTTGGAAATTGTCATACTTGGCCTTCATTCAACTGCTATTCCAGGCCTATTAAATTGTATGGGATTCAACTGCTGTTCCAGGCCTATTAAATTGTATGGGTTAACTTCAGTTTCTTGTGAGATCGTGTGGAAGTTATTCCTCCTAACTCATATAGTACAGAACACCACAGTTGAGTCTCTTGGACTGGAATAGCTATGGAGAGCAAAGTGAAATGTTCATGTTTTTTCTTAAGCTTAATGAACACAAGAGATTTGCACTGTGAATCTGTGGAAAACGTTTTCTTCTGTCAGTATTTATCACATTTATTTCGCACATAAAACTGAAAGATGAATGGAACAGTGATTCTTTCAAAAAATGGCTTATGAGGACAAAGTAAACTTGAATGACCTATTTTTGTAACGAAACGTTGTGCTCAGAGGTCACATTTCACAAGTATAACATCATCTGTTTGGTTGTTTTTTTCCTTGCATTAGGTTCACCTTTTTGGAGCTTCTCTGGGAGGCTTTCTGGCTCAAAAATTTGCTGAATATACACACAAATCTCCCAGAGTCCAATCTCTGATCTTGTGTAATGCCTTTAGTGACACTTCTATTTTCAATCAGACGTGGACAGCAAACAGGTAAAGAAGACTGAGACAAGCAAGCAGATTCATGGCAGTAATATTTCTGCAATGAAATGTCACACTGATCAGTTGGATATGTGTCTAACCTGACTCCAGCCTGGGTGAGGGAGGTGTGGGATGGAATATTTGTGACTTTTAAAGTCACACTACAAGGAGAATGGAAATGTTAACAATTGAGAGTGTGGAATTAGAGAAGTTGGTCTGTGATCCAGTGTGGATATGTGGTCAGATTTAAGAACTCTGCCTGTTGTCTAACAAAACCATTTAGAGCAAGAAAAGTGTTGTTCCCCAATGTTTAAAATATACTTTTGCCATATAAAACTAAAATCTCCTTAGAGCATTTCAAGCACCAAGCTGTCACGTTTTCCATCTCTGTGCATTTTAAGTTTCTTCAAGGATTAAAGTTAAAACACAAAGTCTGTGCAAGGAAAGGGAACATTTGCAACACAGCATCTTGATGTTGGAGTCCTTGGTGCTTGAAGGTTGTTACATCTTGTTTCTGTTTTAGCTTTTGGCTGATGCCTGCTTTTATGCTGAAAAAAATTGTCCTTGGGAATTTTGCATCTGGTCCTCTAGATCCTGAAATGGCCGATGGGATTGATTTCATGGTGGACAGGGTAGGTGGCTGTGTGTTCTAATGGCTGTGCTGTTCCTCTGTAGATTTACTGAGTGGGAGGTTGTAGATATTTCTGCTGCTTTCCTCATTCACTGACCCAGGAGGGAGGAGTGGATCTTTAGCAGCTGTTGGCTGTCACAGCCCCAGCAGTTTAACTGATGCACTGACCCTCTACCTTGGTCCTGTTTATTTACGTAGATCAAGAGAGGGAATTAAGGAACTGAAGTGGAAGAGGAGAAAGTGCTGGGATGCATCTGTAGGCCCTGCTCTGGGGGCAGGAGCAACTAATGGAACATGCTTTAACCATTTGTCTCATGCAGAGTAATACTAAATTGGAATTACAACCTTCATCCTTTTAAAACTGTCTTCTCCTTGGCTGTATTGTTAATATTGCATTAACTTCCTGCAGTGAAATATGTTGTTAATCAGTGTTTCTCTGTTCTGCAAGCTGGAGAGCCTGGGCCAGAGCGAGCTCGCCTCAAGGCTCACCCTCAACTGCCAGAACTCCTACGTAGAACCTCACAAAATCCGAGACATCCCTGTAACCATTATGGATGTAAGTTAATCTCAGTTTTTAAATTAAACACTATTTCCTCCCCTTGGCAGGTGGGGCTTTGATACTCTGTTAGCAACTTAGCAAGCATTTGCAGCATGTAACTTCCTATTTAGGAAAGCCTTCTGCTGACTGGGCAACAGTGTGACTCTTCTGTGCAGTAACACAGCCATATGTTTCAGTGTGGCAGTACTGGCTTTCTAGCTGTCCGTGCCCAGGTTTGCTTGTTTCCTTTTCCTTAACACCATTCCACAAAGAAGCTGGGAGTTACTCCTAGAGTCAGGATGCAGCCAGTCTGATGTAACAGCAAAGTCTGAGATGCAGGACTCACTGCTGGGACTTGTTCCGTAGGTGTTTGACCAAAGCGCGCTTTCGACGGAAGCGAAAGAAGAAATGTATAAACTTTACCCCAACGCCAGAAGAGCTCACCTCAAAACAGGAGGCAACTTCCCATACCTCTGCAGGAGTGCTGAGGTCAACCTGTACATTCAAGTGAGTTTCTGAATTCAATCTACAAACGTGTTCAGCCACAACAGCAGAGGAAACTCCTGTCCTGAGCTTGCTTTTGTTGTTAACTTCCCTGAGCTCTGTGTGCTCTGGCTCTGAGGCTGCTGATACCAAAGGGCAGGGCTGGGAGAGGCTGTGTCCCTGCAGGGCCAGCTTTGGGGGTTTTCTTGGTCCTGTCTCTGAACTCTTGTACTCCAGAGTCTCATCCTCACAGAAGTTACTTAAGGAATGTTTCTCTTTTACCAACACACCGTGCTCCTACACCCATTTGCATGTTATTTCCAACAGATCCATTTGCTGCAGTTCCACGGTACCCGGTACGCAGCCATCGATCCCTCCATGGTCAGTGCAGAAGAGCTGGAAGTCCAAAAGATCAGCCTGCACACCAGCAACGAGCAAGAAGAGCAGTAGGTTTGGGAGTGCCAGTGAAGCAGAGGCATCAGTTTTGTGGTCTTCCTGTGTACAATCAACTGTTCCCACTCTGCCTTTTTCCTCGTGTTAGCCGATTATCACTGTGTGATTCCTACAGGATCAACAGTCAGTGAGCTACCCATGGACAACAGCAACCTCCAGCAGTGTAATGGGATAGATCTGTTTAATTTTTAGTCTTTGGAATCAAGGAAGCATCTTTGAAGACTACACTTTTAAAAATAAAGACATTTTTTCTACCAAAGTCTTCACTATCATGTTCTTAAGCAGAACAGTATTTCTTTTTATATTTTTCACTTGGCTGTATATATTACCACATGCAGATTGTGTACTTATAAGCTGACATATATTTTTGTTGAATGTTTGATTTAAAAGATGTTTAAATTACTATGTTGCTATCACTTATTTGCTTCGTATGTTGTGTTGTAAGTTAGTTTGTTTCTATTTGAAATAAAGCATTTGAATTTTTAACTTTCTTGCTCCTTAAAAATGATTTTCAATAAAACTTCACTTTCAGCACGTGTCTCTTGTTTTGGCTCGAAGAGAACAGCAGCTGAGCTCCTGGTTTGCCTCTACAGCCACCTCTGGAAACAAAGAAAACCACCAACTTCTGCTTGAATTCCCCTCAGGCTTTAAATGTAAGGTTGTACTGGTTTAGCTGTAAGTAAGAATGTTGTAGTGTTTTTTTAATAAAAATGACAAGATATAACTTAAAAATATAAGGGTAAAATCTACATTTATTGAAATACAGACCTTCCCCTTGAAATGATGTAAAAAGTAAATACGAAGGATTACATGACAAATTGGTATGTGAGGAAATTATATGTCTTTGTCAGAGGCTGTGCAGATAACTAATCACTTGAAAAGATGGTTTGAAAAGGTAAGAGTCACCTATTTGATTTATAAACAGTACATGTTAATGTACATTTATAAACAGCATATGTAAATATTCTTCTTGAACTTTTTGTGAAGTTAAACCATTAAAAATCATAACTCCTAAAGTTCCAAAAGGACCAAATGGTATTTTTCATTTTGCTTAACTTCCTTTCTTACAGTGGGAATTTATGGACACATCTAAGACTTGACTGATAGACACCCCCCACAAATAAGGTAAGTAAAGAACATTCCTGAAAACAAAGGCTTTGCCCTCATTAACTTCAAAACTTAACAATTAAAAAGGTATATACAAAAATGTGCTGTAAACAAGTTACAGTAGAACAGTGTCATATTTCCTGATGCAGTATAACTAGTGAGGCTCACTCACCAAACTCTCATTACAGTACCCAGACCCTATGAAATTGCTGATAAAAATCCTTCTGTGCAAAGAGGCATTTTTGACCATTAGCATTGGTTTTACCCTTGTCCTTTCATGTCCACAAGGATGCAGCAGTGCCAGCTGTTTGTGCCAAGAAGCCCTTGAGTTGCAGCTGCCTTTTCTCAGCAGCAGAGCAGTGTTTCTCCTGTAGCTCTGAGCTGAGCTGAGGGTACCCCCAGTGTTACATTGCTGTGCACTTCCGTGGAGAGGTGGAGTCTGCATTTGCTTTTTTCCGGATACTTTCTGTAAGAGAGAATGATCTGCTGCACAGAAAGATAAAGCTATGGCAGGCTCTGTTCATTTATCAAACTTAAGAGAAAGTGATGACATGTAATGGAAGCAAGGGGGCATGGCAGGTGCTTTCAGTGAATTGGCTTCACTGAAGTTTTCCTGTGTGTGTGTGTTGTCTCACCACAGAATTTGGGTAATTGATTGAAATAATGCTCAGTATGCATTATTTGAAGGAAGACAAAAGTATTACCTGCTAAATCTCTTCTCCCAATCCCCACAAGGCCTTCGTACAGTCCCTTGATTGGATTTTCTCCTGTAGTGATCACGCCGTGGAGCCAGATCAGCAACATTCTGTGGCCATGCTCCCTGTAGCTTTTAGTGCCTGGCAGGATCAAACCACAGATGAAACCCCACACTTGGAGTGCACAGCACTGGTGTGTTTGCACACCCCTCCCTCCTCTTTGGATTTTACTAGGATGCTCTAAAGTATGGTTTCAATTCCTGGTTGGGATGTGATTGCTGGATTTGTGTGGAACTTAATGGAGTGGCCATGGATGAGCTTGAGTTTGTTGCACAACCTTTCATGGCAATACAGATTCTGCCTTCAGAGAACAGTTTTGACCCCCTGCTCACATCATCCAAATCACAGACAAGAGTCCTTACAACAGCCAAACCAGCACTGATCTATTTCTGACCCTCAGACCCTGCTTCTGCTAATGTATCTCTTAAATTCTAAAGAATTCACTGTGTTCTTGGTTCTTAAAAGAAAAAACCTAAAACCAGCAAGTTTCTTTATAGAATAGGAACTGTAGCAATGTCTCACAGGCCTGGCAAGTGTCTCATAAGGAGTGAGCAATGAACCACTAATCCTCCTGCTTGTATGCTTTATTCCTAGACAAATTCCAGTGTGTAGGTAATTCCACATTCAGTAAAACCAGATTTTTAAACCTAATATTTTGGTTGCTTCAGATAAACTAACTGATTTTCTTCATGCTTTCCTCTTACTGCAGCTTTATCTCCTAGAAACACAGTCCAAGGGAAGGAAGGAAAATAGGTGGGAAGTCTTTTTATACCTGTCCATTGTTGCTCAATGGCCCTAATGTGGGCATCTGTGAATTTCCAGTAATGTGCCAGCTTCTTCCATTCCCCAGGTTTGAGGTACTTAGTGGCTAATCTCCACATGACTGAGCGAATGTGCTGTGTTTCCGACCTGTGATCTTGCTTAAATGTCAAGTGCTTTGCCACCCACGAGCTGGAGTCGCTGTTCAGGTTGTCCTGCAAAGCCAGAACAGGGGTTTCAGTCGGCTGCTGCTGCAGTTCTGCAGCCTCCCACATCCTCAGCTCTGTGAGTCCCTGTGAGTTCCTTCTGGCACAGCACAGTTTTTTATTCTCTTTATTCTCATTTCACTCTGTGCTAATCAGGGTTAAAACCCCTGGTAATGGCTACTTTGCTATGGAAGCCCATGTGGATCACGATTTGCATTTCTACACTGCCTTTTATCTGGGGCTTGGTGCAGAACCATTTAATTCATACTCCTGCTTCCCTGCAACATCAGCTCGTGCTCACAGCCTTTACATGCCAGGCTGCACAGGCTGAATGACATTTCCTAGAGCTGCATGGGAAGCCAATGCAAGGGCCTGATATACAGAGCATGACTCCTGAAGCTGCACCTGAGCCACAGGCACATTCCCTCCTTTCCTCTTCTTCCCCCTCTAGAGCACTGGTATGGGAAGATGCCCAAAATCTGAAGATGCAAAGGATGCAGCATTTGGCTGTACTTCCAGCTCACTCTGCTCAGTTTGGCTTGGGCACAGGCTTGGGTAGGCAGGGTTTCAGAGGGGGGACTGGGGCTGAGAGGCTGCAGTTTGAGAGAGAAGTTGGTTGTATGACCCCAACAAAAAGTGATCACTGCTCATAAGATGTCTCCTTCTACTGCTGAAAAACTCTCAAAGTCCCATTTGGTGACCTTAGGCCAAGCATTTTCCCACTCAGTCCCTCAGTTTCTCCTTCTGGGAAAAGGAACTAATGCTATTCCTTTGGGAGCAGCCCTTAAATAATTTTTGAAAACCCCTATTCCCATCAGTGAAGCCTGGGATTTCTAACAACAGAGACCTTTTTAAATAAGGAAAGGCTTAAGTAGATGCTGTTGGCATGGTGAGGACTTCTGTTTTTCTTAAGTAAGGGGATGAAAGTAGAGGTCAGGCTGTCACGGGATGTTCTGCATTGCTTTTCCTTTAACAGCTGGTGTGTGGAGCCTCAATGGAAAGGATAAAGCTACACCTGGCCTGGAAAGTACAGGGGATGTTGTGTGAGCTGCTCACCTTTTCCCATTTGTAAAATCGATCAGCTTTGATAATCATGTCTGCCAAGTTGATGTGATTGCCTCGCGCAGCGACATCCAGAGATGTTTTCCCTTGCTGAAATTAGAGGGGAAAATGAGCTGAAAAAGACTTTGTACTTGAGTAATGCACCCAGCCAGGACCTATTGTCTACCTGTGAACACCTCAGGTGTGAGCTGGTGTCAAGCTACTGCATTCAGGGCACGGGGAGAGGTTTTCCAGGCTTGCAGCATCTCCTCTGTTGCTACAAGGGATCTGCTTGTTTTGCAGGAGCTGTTGGAAAAGCTTCCTGAAACCCAGCAACATAGGAGCAGCCATCAGAGGACCAGCTCAGCTCTGCAATCCAAGGTATTTTATAGCCTTTTGCTCAGCAGGTTTGCTGACACATGAAACCAAAATGATTTATACAACCTCATTAATTTTATAGGCTCCAGATACACATGATTAGAAATAGTCCCCTAGGAGAAGCACAGACTTATGGGACTATGAAAATGTGACTGTGTTCCTTACATGAATATGATTTTGGATTGGGCAGGGGGGGATTTGTATTTCTATCTAAAATCATAGGGCAGGAAAAAAAAAGAGATATGAAAGTTGCATAAGGAAATTGAGCCAGCCCAGGCATGCCAGGGAGAAGAGTTCCAGCCTCGAATGTGAGCAGAAACCCAATTTCATACAGGAAAGTGTGAATGTGTCCCCTGCACTGAGTGTCACTGTGGTTCCACAGAGCGCTGGAAGGTGGCAAACATTCACCACAGCTGAAGGGCAGTTCAGCCAGGTGGCTTCAGGTCTGCACGTGCTCTAACCCATGGATGGCAAACACTATTTTAATCTCTGCCCAAGCCCCTACAGCATTTTCTGGGCACATACCATGTTTTCAGGCCCTTTGCAATTTACCTGATTCCTCTAAAATTCATTCTGTTCTAATTAGATGGCAAAAGACCCGGAACCAGTGCCGGATCTATACCAACCAGAGCCTTTCAACCTATTAGAACATGTGTGCTGTAATTCCTGAGGTATATTACTTATCATTATTTGAGGAAATCTTTTATATTACTGTGCATGATAGTACAAGTAGAAGGAACTAGAACAACTTTGAGAAGGAAAATGTTTTTCGTTGTGTGAACTGTTTTCTACCTGTCTAAGAACCAGTCACTTCTTGCCTGAAAAACACATCAAAATAACCTACTCAGCAGCACTTTAAGGCCTTATTCCTGGAAATACCCAGATTTAAAAATTACTAATCATTCTTGAAAATTATTGAAAACAGTGGCAAAGACCATCTATGTACATTTCCCCTCCATACTCCCACAGAACCTCTATGACCTATGGAGACATTTACCTTGTCTGTTAGCTTCAGATTGACCCCTGCAATGAGAATCATCTCAGCAATGTCCTGCCAGCCTTGCTCCGCCGCGATGTGGAGCGGGGTCTGCTGCCTCTGCAGAAGGAGGGAGAAGAAAGGACTACACTTCACAGAAGGACAAGTGTGAGGCTGGAAGGACAGAACACTATCAGCAGGAGGTACTCTGTGCACCTTGGGACTGCTTAATGGAAACTAGTAAAATCAAACATAAAATGTGTCAATTTTATGGTATCGTCAGGAGAGAATATTGCTACAAGAATGAAGATTAACTGAAACAAGTTACACAAAGCCTCTCATTCAGAAAATTACAATTTAGTCAGACAACCAGATATTTCCACGCTTTCCTCCTGTTCTTAACCCTCCAAATATTTTGCAAAATATCTTCCAGCTTGAAATTTCTCCTTCCTGCTTCCAGCAAGGAGAGCCTGACTATGCAATGTTGCAGGGGACATGGCACAGCCCACGTGTTGAATGGCATCAAGTGATTACCTCACTGCAACACTCAGAACCATTTCACAGGTTTCACATTGCCTAAGCTGCACTTCCAGGTTTTCCACATTTTAAAGCACTCCTCTTTAATGCTGTCCCCAAGGTGATAAAATCCCCCATGAAACTGGTTCACATTTCAAAGACGAAGAACAAGAACTGCAGTCTTACATTATCTGGAATGTCAAGGTCACACTCTGCATCGATGAAGAGCTTCACCATGGCTGGGAAGTTCTGCAGGACTGCAATGTGTGTTGCTGATGCATTTTGCTGTGGAAAGAAGACCCTGCTTTTAGGGAGTGCTTTATAGCACTGAAAGGACCATGCTGTGTCTAGCATGTCCTATTCTATCACAGCTGCCAGTCTGCATTGGGGGCTGACTGGGGGCTGACTGCAGCACTGGTCCATCCAGGGTTGCTTTGTGCTCTTGAGCAGCTCCACAAACTGGTTTTACCTTTTTTGTAAGTGGTGAGAGCATTGAGAAGGACTTACATGATTGACAGCATCCGTGTGGATTCCTGCATCCATGAGGATCCTGGCTATCTCCTCATAGCCATGCAGTGCTGCGTAATGAAGGCAGTTCATCCTTTTCTGAGAGGCAAGTCAGAGGAAAGCAGTGTTAGTCCAGGCTTCTTCCCAGAGGCTGCAGTTTTCACAGACTGTCCACAGAGAGCTCCCTGCTTCCCTCCTACAGGAGCCCTATGGCCCCACACTGACAAATGTATGCAGATTGTCTCCACAGCCAAACCAGTCCCAGGGAGCTTCACCTGCTTCTTTGTACAAAATCATGGGTACTTTCCTCTAACCTCCCCATGCTATTCCTGAATGCAGGGCTCCACATGGCCTCCCCCAATTATGAGTGGCCTGGGAAACCACAGGTCTGGCTAGAAATCCACAAAGTAGGTTTTGGGAATGGAATCACCTCCATGGAGCTAACCTGGGTTTGGGCATTGACATCAGCACCTGCTTCCACGAGCAGCTTCACACAGTGGCTGTGTCCCCCCTCTGCAGCCAGGTGCAGAGCAGTGAGTCCTTCCTGCACAAGGCAAGAAAGGACACAAGCAGCATTTCTGTAGACAAGGCCAAGACAGAGCAGCAGAAGGAGTCAGACCCTGGCCCATCTGCTGAACCCATGACATGTTACAGTACCAGTTCTGAGGCCAGGGATCTCCAGTTGATTGTTAGGCAAGTAGAGGACACAATTATCTGCCGTGGACATACCAGAGTACTGCTCTGTCCTGATGTCACAGGACGTAGGCCACAAGACAGACATTGCATTCACCATCTTTCTTCCCCTTCAGCCCATCAACAAACCAAAAAGGATTTCACATGGACAATGAAGACAAACCATTTTCCTGGAATAGCCCAGAGTCAGAACTGGGAACCTCTGACCCTCAGCCACTGCTTTTCTCTTCTGAGGGTTGAAGCTCATTTCATTACAAGAAAACAGAAGCAAGCAGAATTCCTAAGTGATTTAATCTGGTTTTATTATTGCTCTTCACACAAAGGGCAGCTCATTGGGGGGGGGAGACAAATGCTACCAGTTACCACAGAAGGCAACTTCCCCTTTCCTTCAAATCTTAATCGCAATCAAATACACTTTTCAAAGACAGTAACCAAATAAGACTAAAAAAAATGCTGATAAACTTAATTGGGAGTGTGCCCTGGAATAAATAACAGCGATACTAAGCCAATATTTGCTATCTAAATCATTAACTGTGTTTCAGCCATGTAATTTTCCAGAGTGGATCTGTCAAAAGAGACATCTCAAACAGAAGGTCCATATGTTCAGTGACTAAGTCAATACTTTAAAGCACAGTGAAGTTTGGTTTGAAACACACTCAATAACCATTTAGGCACTTGAATGTACAAGGGTCAGAGAGAGAAAGGGAGATTAAATGGAGTGATAAGGTAGGTGAGCAGATACAGCAGGAAGAGAAGGCACCACTTTAAAGCTGGAAATTGGTCCAAGACAGATGTCACTTTTCCTGACACCCCGCAAGTGTGACCTGCATTTACCCACACAGGCCTTAGATAACATCAGGTATTTTCTAGATCTCTCCTGTCAATACTGACTATTCAGCCTGATGACTGTGGCAAGAGAGTATTTCTAGGGAGGAAAAGGGTGAAGCCAATGTGGTTTTGATTTAATTTCAATGTACTTACTGAGTTTTTTTCATCAAGGTCCACTCCAACATCTATAATCTTCTGCAGCACAGAGAGGTGTCCATTTTTAGCAGCTAAATGCAATGCTGTATTTTCTTCCTAAAAGTAAACATTACTACATAAATATATGTATCACAGTACTGAGTGTTCATCACCACAACCTTGCACAGAGTATATCCAGCATGGCTGTAAAGGAGGCTGTAACCAGTAGCACAAGTCTGAAGCAATCTTCCTATAGTTGCAGCAGGGAGGGAAGAAACCCAGCTTAAGCTGGAACAAGGTTCACCAGGCTTGCTGTGTATCCTGCCTGAAAAGTCCTGGAGGGAAGTCATTGACTGAGGTGCAAATGGCTTGAAGTGGATAGGGAAGAAAAGGAAAAAAGAAAAAAGTGGAAAGAGAAAAAAAAAAAGAAAAAATAACAAACCACAGCCACAGTTACAGCTCTGGACAGCTTGCCTGCATGAGCCTCATTTGGTATCCTGTTCCCTGGTTTTCACACCCCCTAATCCTTGGCCTTCCCCTCCCTTGCCCACAGCTTTATGCCCATACCTTGTCTCTGGCACTGTGAGAACAACCCAGTCGAATGAGGAACTCCACCACCTCCAGCTGCCCGTACTCTGCGGCCAGGTGAAATGCTGTCCTGTCCATCTTTGAGGGGAAACAAAGAAACAGTCCAAAAACAGTCCAAAAAAGGCTCAGAAAGCATAATATCAGATCATCTCCTGCAAGAAGCTTGACAAGAGCCAGAATCTCCATCATCCCTAGGCTCACTCTGCAGGAAGATTTCTGGGAGTAGCATCTGACTCTGATCCACTTCCCAAGACCAAGGGCAACATTCCAGGTAAGCTCAGCAGAGCAAGACCAGACCTTGTGAAACAAAGCCATGAAGAGCTTTCCTACCTTGTCTGTCTCATCCACACACATTTCCTCCAAGTCCTCCATGATGAACTCCATGACCTGGATGTGTCCTCTCTGAGCTGCACAGTGGAGCAGGTTCCTGCCATTCTGGAGAGGAGATGAAGGACTGCTCATTCAACAAGTCCAAGACTGTGGGGCAGTGAGTCTCTTTTGACAACATGTTCCTGTTAGCAAAGACCCATTTCATCCCTCCCTGCCCCTCTAGGGCTACACTTCCCTGTGCTGCAGACAGCAAATTGTGACTGAAGTATTAATGATCCTTTTCCCAGCCAAGGTCTGTTTTAGTATACACGAACTGCTGATTCACTCATTTCCCATTTCTGTGACACCTTCCCCATCAGCACAGCACAACCATGAGCTGAGGAAGCTGTGTGCAGCTCTAGGGCTGCAATTATTGCACCTGGTTCGGGGATAGGACAGAGTGCAGATGGCAGTCCCCAGAGTAGATGCTGTCACACACAACTACCTGAGCACACAGGTAAGCCTCTCTCTGTCCCCCAGCACTGTCTAGAGCCATGTCATGGATCCACACAGGGAGACTCTCACCCTATTGACACAGTTAATCTTGGCCCCAGCATTGACAAGCATCTGCAGGACACGGAGGTGGCCAAACCAGGCAGACAAGAGAAGAGCATTCATTCCAAACTGGGTAAAAAGCAGAAAGATACAGTTAAACTGCAGCCACCACCATCCCCACCCTGGAGGGAAACTGTAGCCTTAGCTTCATGAAATTTCCCAAATCTATTTGTTTCTCACTGGTATTTTTTAGCTGCACTTTCTCCTATTATTATTATCATCCTGTCACAGATATTTGCTGCAGCTGAGCAGAGACCTGCCTCTTGACTGCTATTTCGTATTCAGTGATGGGTATTAACCTGGTTGTGTGGGGCAGAGAGAAATTGTTAGCTGTCACTGTCATCCCACAAACCCCAGCAGCATAACTAGAAGAAGCCAAGCATCCCCATGCTCTAGGGAAAACCTCACAGATCCTACCAGCCTATTCCCAGTCACTGTACATGGAAGGAAAAGGCCAAAGAAAACAGAGCACAGCCACATCTGAAAGCAAGGCTCGCTCCAGCCCTTGCTCAGCAGGTGCCACCCTGTGCCACCCACCCAGGGCTAAGGTGAAGTCTGTAACTGCTGGCCTAGCACCCAGTCCCTGAGGCTCCCCCAACACCGAACACATCTGCAGGACATGCAAGGGCAGCCGCCTTTGTACACTGTCTTCCTCATCCACGGGGACGTCGTGATCCAGGAGCAGCCGCACAGCATCCGCGCTCCCTGCTCCCGCAGCCCAGTGCAGCGCAGTCCGGTCCGTCTGGAAGGGAGGGACAGAGTGAGGGAAGGCTGATGGATGCAGAGTGTGTGTGGCCTTTGTGCAGGCCAAAATGTCCTCGGCCATCTATGGAGCCAGAATTTCCCACACTGTGCAAGGTTTTCTTGGGACACAGCCCCTCTGTCTCAGCTCTCCTGTCAGGCAGACAGGTGTCAGTCACCTTGCACTCAGGAACTGCAGTTCTGGACTATAACAATAGCATGGGAGTGAGGAATACTGCTGACCATCAATGGACAGAGTGAAACAGGATGGCAGTGCTGGAGGTCTCTGTGTGTTGTGAAACTGCTTGCTTGCCACAGGCCCTATTTGGCACTGGGCGTTGTATTTTAAAGCTTTGACAAATTAAGCAGCTAAGGAGAAGGGTAGCGTAAAGGAGCTGCAGTTCTGAAACATGCCCTCAGCACTTCCTGCAGCTTGGAGGTGGAAAAACCCAGGACTTACATTGTTTTTGGCTTTGATGTCAACCCCTCTCCTGATGAGTTCCTCCATCCTGGCTGTGTCATTTCGCTTCGCTGCATCATGGAACTCCTTTTCTGACTGAAGCACTGCAACAGAGCAGAAGAGTGAGGATTAAAACAGTGCTGGCAAGGAGCATGGAGCAGCATGCCCCAACAAACCTCCCTTTCATCTCACTGGCCCCTGTGGCTTCAGGGAAGGATGATTGCAGAAAGATTCTTCCAGCAAGAATCCCAGCCCTACAGATGTTGGTGTGTTTGCTGGATTTGTCCTCTCCCACCGTCTCTCCTTCCCTGAGTATCGCTGTGCCACGTCAGTCCTACCCACTTCTCTTATAATCAGTACCTTCCTCTGCATGGATTTGCTCCAGCTGCAAAACCTTTTGATCCGTGAGGCCGTGTCCTCTGGGCACCCTCAGAGGCCCAGAGTTGGTGTGAAGGCACTGAGAGATGACACAGAGCTTTTCCTCCACCCTTCCACCTACACCCCACTGCTCTACAAGGAGGCCTTTACACATGGTCCTGCTCCCCCTCCAGGCAACCTGAACCAGCCAAGCAACACGAAGCTGCCAGCCTGGCCCGTGATTAGTGTTGCATCTCTTAATAAACCATGGCAGTTCTGCACATAATTCACGACTGGCAGTATTTGTCCTGCACAGTTAGGCACGATTTAAGAGTGTTTACTCTCCACATAGGGCCTTGCCCCAGCAATCTTCTCCTTGACTGAACAAACCTTCCTGCCAAGAAATGAGAGCAAGGCTCTGACTCTGGGCCTGCCACAGCCCGACAGGGAGGCTCTGAAGGCTTTTGGCAAGGCTGGTGTCAGTGTTTTTTGGACTCAGTCTCTGCCCTAGTGCTTTTGGGGAACTCTTTCAAGAAGTGCTTGAGTCAGACCCTTGGCCTGTCACATCCCACTGGAGAGCTGGCCCAGAGGCTCTGCTCTCTTCTGCACTTCTTCAGAGCTCAGGCTGCAGCTTGAGGGCCTCAATGCAACTTCAGTTTGTTTCACCATACCAACTAGATACTCACCAAATGCCATACAAGAGGCATCAAAATGTATTATTGTTCCCATTCCACCACACTGAGGGAGATAAAGAGGAGACTTGCTGCATAAATAGCACTATTTATCTCTTTGGAGGGTACAGGTGAAAGGCATCCCTACTGTGGACTCTTAGAGCAACAGAGGTATAATCTCATCCTCCAATTTCCATTCTCCTTACCTTCAAAAAAAAACCACTTTAGCTTAAGATAAACGTAAATAACACAAATGTTAATGCCAGACAGGATCATTCAATAGTGTGTTTATCCACTTAACACCAGACATGGTCATCTGAGAATGTGTATTAAAGAGTGCTGGACCTGCTGCTACGATCAAGGCAGTAGGATTTGGACAGATTTCTGCAGAAACAGGATTTCCTGTAGACTTTGTTATCACCTGGCCAGGCGTGTTAACAGGATTGCATTTCACCCTGCATGGACCCTTCATTTGAGAGGAAATACCAGGAGAACTTGTGAAAAACACTCAGAATTATTATTAACTATCAACACCAATGGCTACACATATACCACCTCCTTGTAAATGCTTATCTCCATTCAGTGGAGTAAATCCTACATTTCAATTAAGCAAATGTTGCTGACCCTGCTCTCCAGGTGACAGAACGTGTTCTTACATTTTATGGTCACACAAAGTATCATGTCAAGAGATGTCAAGTCACTTTATTTATTCTTTCCACTACCTGTGAAGATGCAGTAACAAACCTGGCATCGCTAAGGCTGTAGATGATGCAATTTATTTATTTTCAGTAATACATGAGTAACAGTTTGATGGTCTGAGTTTCCTATTTAAGATCCTCAGTGGCTCTGTAAGTCTCTCTCATCATGGCATGCACCTGTCCAACAGGAACATTTCAGTGGGTATTTAGCAGTTTTTCTTCTCTTTCAAGCTCAGGTTCCAGGGTATTTCATAGCTTGTGTTATTGAATAGGAATTCAGTTATCCCAAACAGCATGGAATATTTTAAATTACTTACCCTCAGTGCAATGCACCAACTCACAAGCAGTTTATTATGCAAGAGATGTAGAAAAGCAGCAAAGGAGGTGAAAGACATGCAAAGAAGCACGCAATAGCTATCCACTGGGCTCTCTCTGGGGCTGCAGGACACAAAGACAACCTGGGATGGGGGCCGGGGGACAAAGAGGGACAAAGGGAACCAAAACCCCAAATGCGGGGTACCAGAGTTATGCGCAGCATCTCAGCGGTACAGGATGTTTTGGGGCAACAGCAGTGTTGATTCGCGGATGGGTTTCCACACCCGCTTTGTTTCTGAGCGGATTTCCACGTGTCCGGTTGTCCTTCAGAGCATCCCGGCTCTGCACCCCAGCCCCGCCGGCGCCCGCCCGCCCCCGCCCCAC
>VZRZ01008652.1:1061353-1102485 GCA_013398175.1 Climacteris rufus
TTTGGGGCAACAGCAGTGTTGATTCGCGGATGGGTTTCCACACCCGCTTTGTTTCTGAGCGGATTTCCACGTGTCCGGTTGTCCTTCAGAGCATCCCGGCTCTGCACCCCAGCCCCGCCGGCGCCCGCCTGCCCCCGCCCCACGAATGCCCCGTCAGGGCGCTGCGGCCCCGGCCCCGCTGGGGCAGCCCCCGCCACGGCCCCACTCACGGGTGTCGCCCTCCGACGCCAAATCGTCCCCCATGTCGCGACACAGCGGCCCCGCCGCTGCCGCCTCAGGGCGGGCTGACAGGCGAGTCCCCGCCGCCTCAGGGCGGGCTGACAGGCGCGTCCCCGCCTCCTCACAGGCCACCCCGCCGCCGCAGAGCGCCTCTTTAGCTGCTCTTTAAAGCAAAATGTCACAAAATGAGCCGACTTTCCGACAAACGCGGTGTTTTCGGGCCGTTTGGGGATGACTTGAGGGGGCACATCCAGCTCCCGCCATTTCGGCCAGGTGCCGCCCTTCACCTCACCGCTGCTTTGCTGAGGGCTGCTGCTTCCAGGTGGTGGGTGGTTTAATTTAAAATTAATTTCATTCTGTTTTCAAAGCAATTTGGGAGGAGAAGTGTTTCTAATCAGTGGGAAATACGGGGTTTGTTTTCAGGTTTTATTTTTTCCCCTTAAAGCAGGGCTCAGGTTTTGGTGTTTCCGGGGAATGAGATGCTCTCCTTATCACCCCTCAGCAGCTGCAGGAGGGGGCAAAAAGGCTTTTCCCTCAGAGTTTTAGCGAATTCTCCAGTATCAGCGTCTAGGGCTGGTTTTGTCTTTTATTTTCTTCTCCATTCTGATAGTATGATGAGGAAGGNGCGAGTCCCCGCCGCCTCAGGGCGGGCTGACAGGCGCGTCCCCGCCTCCTCACAGGCCACCCCGCCGCCGCAGAGCGCCTCTTTAGCTGCTCTTTAAAGCAAAATGTCACAAAATGAGCCGACTTTCCGACAAACGCGGTGTTTTCGGGCCGTTTGGGGATGACTTGAGGGGGCACATCCAGCTCCCGCCATTTCGGCCAGGTGCCGCCCTTCACCTCACCGCTGCTTTGCTGAGGGCTGCTGCTTCCAGGTGGTGGGTGGTTTAATTTAAAATTAATTTCATTCTGTTTTCAAAGCAATTTGGGAGGAGAAGTGTTTCTAATCAGTGGGAAATACGGGGTTTGTTTTCAGGTTTTATTTTTTCCCCTTAAAGCAGGGCTCAGGTTTTGGTGTTTCCGGGGAATGAGATGCTCTCCTTATCACCCCTCAGCAGCTGCAGGAGGGGGCAAAAAGGCTTTTCCCTCAGAGTTTTAGCGAATTCTCCAGTATCAGCGTCTAGGGCTGGTTTTGTCTTTTATTTTCTTCTCCATTCTGATAGTATGATGAGGAAGGAACCAGGCTGAGCTGAGGTTTTGGGGAGAATCAGATCTGTTTCTGTGGGTCTCCCACAGTGCTCCTACCGTGGAATGCTTCGTTCATCTCTGGGGCTCCCCAACATAAGAAGGATGTGGGGCTGCTGGAGCGAGTCCAGAGGAGGCCACAGAGATGCTCCAAGGGTTGGAACATTTCTGCTCTGGAGTCAGGCTGGGAGAGCTGGGGGTGTCCAACCTGGAGGAGGCTCAATGAAGACCTTCGAGCCCCTTCCAATGCCTTAAGGGGCTCCAAGAGAGCTGGAGAGGGACTTTGGACGAAGGCCCAAAAGGACAGGACAAAGGGGGATGACTTCCCACTGAGAGAGGGCAGGGTTAGATGGGATTTTGGGAAGGAATTCTTGGCTGCAAGAGTGGTGAGGCCCTGGCACAGGTTGCCCAGAGAAGCTGTGGCTGCCCCATTCCTGGCAGTGCCCAAGGCCGGGTTGGATGGGGCTTGGAGCAACCTGGTCTAGTGGAAACATCGAAGCCCCCATGGCAGGGGTTGGAACTGGATGATCCTGAAGGTCCCTTCCAACCCAAACCATTCTGTGATTCTCTTCTGCTGGTCTCAGGATAGGAGAGGTGACATCAGGTTTGTATTCCTTCCCTGGGCCATGCTTGCCCACAGACATGGTCCTTGTCAGGACTCCCTGGAGGAGTCTCCTGCCTCTCTGTACCACTGATTTTGGCTGCAAGCTCATTCTGATGCCTGTCACCACATGAGGGTGCCAGTGCTGTTCACCTGCCACGATTTTCTGCTCGAGCAATGACATTCAGGGTGCAGATGGGGGCTGTTCCCCGGGCTCAGGACAACTTTGGGGTACACCCCGGTGCCGGGGACCCTTGTGCGGGTCTGTGCTGCTCCTGTGAGAGAGCGTGGGGCGTTTGGTGTGGTGGGAGATAGGGGGAGATGATGTCCTGGAGGGATGCAGAGACCCTCTGCTCCTCCAAGCACGTCCCTCTGTGGGCACAGCGACACAAAAGCAGGGAGACGGTGGTTTCCACCTCATTGAAGTCCATCGCCGAGGCTTTCAGTAGCCAAGTGCTCTCTGATGCAGTTGGACCACCACAGCTTGGCCAACCCAGCTGTGAAATGGGGAGGTGGACCCCAAGCTCTTGAGCAAACGCGGAATGTGTGGGGGTTTATGGATAGTTGCTGATCTCGGAGATTTGGATTTGTGTTTTGTTTGCCTTTTATTCAAATTGAAGTAAAAAAAAAAAAAAGAACCTTTCTCTGGTAGGAAAAGCGAACATAAGGTCTGTCTGGATAAAGGGGAAGCCCTCCTTTTGTACAACAGCTCAGCGGGTAGAACATCCTCCCCGAGGAAAGGGGAAAGCTGGGCTTGTTCCTTGTTTCTGCCGGAGGGGAGATGCAAACGTCGGGCCATACAAGACCCCAGAGAGCACTGTAAACAACAGGCTGCAAGCATGTCTGGTGTGGAGAGTTTTTCTTGCTCTTTCCTGTTATTTTAAATAATTAATGATTTGATGGAGCAGGGAGTGGAGGAGGCAGGTGTCCCGTCTCCCTAGAGAGCAGTCTGTGCACCCGGCAAGACGGAGTCTTGCTCTTTCTCGATGAATATTTAAGTGTCTTCAAACAAACTGGAACGGCGCCAGCAGGAATGACTGAGAAGGGCTGAGCTCTTCCCACTGGGTATCCAACTGCCTGGGGGCTGGGGAAACAGCCCTGAATAGGGCAGGGAATAATCCCTGCTTGCACGGACTGTGGAGGTACCGTGTATCCCAGCCTTAGGTGGGACCTCTGGCTCTTGCTAGCCCTTTGTTATGCTGTAAGAGATCCTTGGATGGAAAGCTGTCTGGATTTAACCTGCCACTGTTAATGTCATTGTCTTCCAGAGCTTGAATCAGCCAGGACTGATCACCCACGGCTCTTCTGCTGCTTAATGCTGATCTCGGAGGAGAAATAGCACAGATGCACTGAGAGTTCGCATCTGTTTGTGAGCTTGGATGTTTCCAGCAGGCAGAAAAAAAGCAATGTAGGCAGTTCTTCTGTCCTTCCCAAAGTGGTATGTGTTCAGGGGTGGAAGGGACCAAGGCTTTCTGCTGATACTAAGTACAGAATGCTGCGACGATTTATTAACGACACAGAACACTTGCCTAGCGATCCATTTATTAGCTAACAGACCTAAAAGAGCTTTTAGATTTTTCCACTAATGTTGTAGCATAACGAATGACAGGGGGAGGGGGTAATTTGAGCCCTTTTTGCAATGTATTCCAGACATTGACCCCATCTTCAGAATGGTGTTAAAGCCTTCGACTTCATTTCGCTTGAAGAATAATTTTAAGCTGAGCCAGCTATGTGCTCTTTCTCACTTAGAACCAAAGCTCTCCGACAGAGCACTTTGTGCTCTTATCTTGCATGCACAATTTTTATATGCTGCTTTAGGATAATGATTATTTTCAATCACATTCAAAAATCACGAACCAGGCTACTTAATCCATGTAATTTTAAAATGTGCCTCTGTTAGCTCCCTGGTTTAGTTGTACACACTGTGATTTTCAAGCCAGTCAGATTTGCAGTTAGCCATATAATACAGCCCACAAACCAGTATGTGTTTATGCAGAAACAGTTGCTTACCTAGAGGTTTAGCAAATTGGACTTTAATTTATAATCTTCCTTTGGAAGCAAAACTGGAAGGTGACTCCTCCTGCCTGCAGCTGCCTGTAGTTTGGGAAGCCAAGCCTCTGCTTCCCTGGAGCTGCCCACAGCAGGGGAGCCTGGCATGAGGAACAGCCTGCCTCCTTGGAGGATTGTGTTTTCTGGCATATGCTGCCACAGACAGGAAATGGAATATTGCATGGGAGAGGGGATGACCACGTTCCTCTTTCAGTGCTGATGGACTGGGTGTCAGGCAGCCCAGTGTGCTCAGATAGCAACTGTGGGCTCTGCCTGGCAGCACCTGAACCAGACCTTTGGGCACTGTGGTGCACGGCTGCCATTGATGCCATGAGGAATTGTGTGGTTGTGCTGCTTTATGTCCCTGCTGTGGGTATATGAAAGGGACCAACCATGCCAGTTCTGTGCCCTGGCTTGCAAACTGCTCTTTCAGATATGTCCCATTAGAATGGAATACACGTTACAGCTCCAGCTCCATGGCTTCATGTGTGGCTCCAGCTTATTTATTTTTTGTCTGGGTTTGGCTTTTAGTTGTTCTGTAGACGAGGTTATTTTTGGTGCTTTCTTTGATAACTGTTCCTGTGACATGCTGCGGAGCCAGAACTCCTCTGGGACATCCCAGCAATGCACACAAACATCAGCCCTGTAGCTTCTAAAATTCAACATATGAGGCTTTCAGAAGGCCTGGACACCTAACGGGACTCCACAAACCCACTCTGGAAGCCTGAGAAGGGTTCCAGCAGCTTCCTCAAAGGCTGCATTCATTTCCTTGCAAGGCTTCCACAGAGGAACAACTTGTTAGAGGGACCTGTGGAGCTTGGAAGCTTTGCCAATAATAATTCAGGCCCAATTCTGAATTCAAATATTTAGCTAAACAGAGACTGTCTGATGACTGGATTAAACACAGACTGCATCTGAGTGAGCTCGACACTTCAGGTTTTTGTCAGTGTCCATTTCACGAGCCTGTAATTCCATTTTTCCTGTCTTCCCAGACTCTGCTCATCCTGGGTAGTGTTTCAGACAGTGCAGAATGAGGTATTACAGCAGAGCTGTTGCTCCTAGCTCAGGAAGCAGCCTGAATCACAAAGTGATGTTCTTTGCTTTAGGCTTAGGGGTAATCCAGTATTATGGGATTGGAAGGAAATCATGTTAGAGAAACTGAAGGGTTTGTTTGTTTGTTGGTAAGAAGAAGTCTCAAGGAACCGGGCAGGGATGTCAGAGAGGGTTGGTGGGTGAGCCTCGCCTGGTGAGACTGTGCTGCATGGTGCTGACACAGATAGCTCAGTCCATATTAACAGCACTGGAAGGTTCAGCTGGTGAGTTGGCACTTCCCTCTCCTGTCACTCTCACTTCCCAAAGCCGATAGGCCTTTAAATCCCTTGTAAAGATAAATGAGCTTAAGTTTCTATGTAGCTTTGAAAGTGAAGCTGACATGTAATTAGCACTGTGGCAGGGGTTGTTCCTGATGGTCAGGCTACTCCTGTTGATCTCTGACCTCCACGTAGAGCTTACTGACAGGAGTCCACTACATCTTCCAACTCAGTATATTCTCCTTCCATCTGTGGGGAACTGGGCTCACATCTATCCTGCAAGAATACATGAGAGGCAAAAAATACCTGCCCAGTGTCTTTTGTACCTGAATGGTACCTTAGAAATTACTGTAGGAGAAAAAGTTGTTATTTCTGTGGTGATTGGCTGAGGGAGGTCTATATGAGCCCATTGTGATCAAGCTCTCTTAATACCTGAGTCTCAGGTTTGACCAGTAGCTGGAAGATTACTGATTTGACCTTTGTCTCACGGTGATGATTAGGTCACAATGATCATTCTGGCTGTGAATTGTTTGCCTTCCTGGAATAATGGAAGTTGGTCTTTCAAACACAGGAATATAACACTAGTATGCTCTAAAACGTCTACTGTGTAACCAAAAGCAAATGCAGCAGGAAAGGATCTAAAGGGCAGAATATTCTTTCTCGAATTTAAGAAGAGAAGTGGTGTGATGGAGTTGAGATCCTGGCCCTCCGTGGTTGGAATGTGATGGTTAACTGAGCAAGTGTTTGGTTATGGGAGGTGGGAACGGCTGCCTCGTATAAACCAAGCAATAATGGGACACTGAATCCTAATCCCCTCACTAACATGCCTGCAGGCAATGTTTTATTCTCACTTTACTGCATGTGTAAAAAGAGGGAGGATCCTCTGCTTCCTGGGCCTCTGAGGACTGTCTGGCTCCTAAAGGCAATCTCTCCCTGCTCTTTTCAAGACAAAAGTGCAGCTGAAATGTAGGACCTTATAACCATAAACCCGAAGTGCTGAAACCTACTTCCAGAGGCACAGCCCTGAGCTGCTCTTATGCCACGCTGAAGGACTCAAAGCAAAACTTGAAGCAAAACAGAACATTGTGTTTGAGGATTTAATAAAAGCAAAATGCAATCAAAGGGTTGCTCAGCTGTGATGCCATCACTCCTTTCTAATCTGACCCCACGGAAAACTATGGAGTGCAACAGGAGCAGGCAAGCACACTGCTAGTGCAGCTTTGGAAGTGTTTCATTTCTCTCTCTCAGCAATTTTCTTCCAGAGCCCACAACATCTGTCTCTGCCTCCAGACACACGCAAGTGCACCGAGAGCGTTTTGTTCCAAGCCTAATGAGTAATTTTATGGTCCTGGAATTGGAGGCAGGGGGAGGGGGCTGGGACAGCAGCCGGAGTCTTGTGTTCTGCAAGGAACTCTGCTGATGTCCAATTGTAGCCTGATGATTTTTATTTTACTGCAGCCCACCAGGCTTCCCTTTAAAGTCCTCTGCAAGAGTTGCTGGTGATCAGTGCAGGAACAGCTCTGACATGGACTTCTGCATTCCAGGGACTTCCTCACTGCCGGGCACAACAAGCAACACGGAAAATAATGACATCAGTGGAGAGGAAGGGGGGAGCTCAGCTGGGCGTCAGCTCAGCTCTGTGTGTGGAGAGAGCACACGTGAATGCAGAGAGCACTGTGCCCATCCCGCCTCTGGCTTCAGTGCTCTGGAGGGATGAGGGAACAAACAACCCTGGGCAGATGTGTGATCACATCGCTCAAGTGTCGAGCAGATGGTGCTGAGATGTGTTGATACACGTGGTCTGACAACAGGTATAGAATGAACTGATTTAAACTGTTGCTGGTCTCAGCAGCGTTTTTAAAGGACAACACCAGATTTCTCTTTGAGAAGGACAGGATTCTCTGTAAAGAGAGATAATCTGTACACAACACAGGAAACAGAAGGCAGATGTTGTCTTATGCTTATCATCTATTTCCACCACGGGGTCTTCCTTTGGGACAGGCTTGCAGATCCCAGACCTCGGAGTAGGACTTGCACTGCTTTACAGAGGGACCACGCTGTGTTTATCCAGGGCAGATTATACAGAGCTCTTCCTCCACCTGCCTGAGTCCTGATCCGAAAAGCAGGTTTATATTCACTCACTGTGACTCAGCCACAGAGTCTGACTCATTTTCTTGCTGTTACTCATAGAAAGAAAAACCCAAATGGCAACCAGTCTGTGCCTGTAGCCACCTGTAATTCTCCAGCTTTCTGCTGTTATTCTCTGGATGAGTTTCTGTTTATCGACACTAACACACTTATCCTGCTGAAGCTTTTAATACTTCTCTCTACAGAGGGAGGCTGATTAGAAAATAAAGTTTTCTACCCCTAAAGCTAAGAGGAAGTGTACTGAATCTCCACGGCTGCTTGTGGAGTTCCTGAAACTGGACTATTTCAAGTGGACACTTCACAAGGAAGGGATAGGACCAGATGGAGCAACCACCAGGCAGAACTGGGAGCAGCTGCAGAACTGCTGCAGCTCCTGAGCTGACCTCTGTTGTCTGGAGAAGGTTGCTGGTGGTCTGTTTCTTAAAGGTGCTCAGTGCCAGGAGATCCTGCTTCCAGCAACAATGGCTCGTTGGTCACCAGAAATCTGTCTCACCAGGTCTCTGGGCTGGATTCCCCACTGGAAGGGAAGAACTCGAACTGCTTGGGGTTCTGTGGGTTTCCAGTCCTCAAAGAGATGGTGTTTTACTCTGTGTAAGCCTTTGTTGCACTGCCAGCTCAGGAGTCTCTGCTCACTTCAGACCTGGCTATTGCTCACTTGCACATATTTTGTCCTCTCATCAGGGTGCAGGGAAACATCAGGCCCTGGTTCCTTCTCTTGCAGCGTGATGGGTGGCTTATTCTGTGCTAGAGACCACAGCAGCATGAGTCAGAGTTTGAAAACCTCACCCAAGAGAGGCTTCAACTGTGAGGTGGGAATTGGTGCCTGCCACTACTGCTGGGCCAAACCCAGCCTTTCCCCTTTCAGCCTCATTTAATGTAAAAACTGCACAGGAGAGTACAGTGCAAAGCTCCAGGTGGGTGGGCTGTCCAGAGGATGAGGAGGTATCCTGGGTCTGGAGCAGGGCTGTGTTAGAGCTAAGGCAGTTTCCTCTTGATTTTGGGAAGCTGAGGTTCAAGTCACCAGCCTGAGTCTTCCAGAGGGGAACTTGGCCTTAAACCTGGCTCTCCCTTCTCAGCAGCCTGATGCTGGGTGAGAGGCCACCACGGGGTTCTGCTCTTTCATCATTCTCCCAGATCCCATCTAAAGAGTTTTGATAGGAATTGTTCCACGGACTCTCAAATGAATAGCTGAGGTTTCAATTATTTTCTGGTGGCAAAATATTTAATTGGAAATATTCCTTGGCATGCTTTCAGCTGGCAAGCTGCCTTCCCCTTTCTGAAAATATTGCTGACTTTGAGTGCAAACGCTTCTTATGAGGCTGGTTTCTTTGGTTGCAATCCCTCACTTGGGTTTCTTTTTACCTCAAGCAGATGGTAGGAGTTGGCCTCTTGTTACATGGCATTCAAATGGCCTCCTGGGGCTGCCTGTGTGTCCTGCTGTCCTTCATGGCAGAGCGTGCCTGGGAGAGGCTGGAGTGGTTCTGCAGGCTGCAGGGAGCGGGCACTGCCCTGCTGCTCCCGGCTGTCTGCTGCTCGTACCCGCACCGCCCCCAGCTCTGGCAGCCGCCTTTGCAAAAAGCTCTGCGGGCAGTGGAAGTGAGCTGGTTTCTTCATGACAATGTAGTTATCCTTTTAAGGGAAAATTCCCTCTGGGAGCCAACCCTCAATTACCTCCTGCTCCAGTGCCTTCTTGCTGGAGATGGCTTGTAGCACAGCTGAGTTACAGCCACAGGAACTCAGCTGAATGCCCAACCGCTTGGAAAAAAAGTAATAATTAAACTCTGTTGGCCTCTGTTGTTTGCTGAATCTAGAAGTTGGGGTCAGAACCCAATGGCTGGCTCCTCTCATCAGTGCATTTGTGCAGAACCAATGTGTGGATGCTGGATGTGCATCTTCAAACCCAGACACTATTCCCACAGTATTCTTGGCATGTGCAGACCCTATATGCATGTTCTTCCCTAAAGCAGTTTGTTGCAATATTTGGGAGCTCTAGGTAGGACAGGACTGGTGATAATTAGCCAGTGCAAGTGTCTGCTAAATGCTAAGAAATTGGGGTAGGCAGTGGCTGCATTTCAATATGCTGTTATTCACTGTGATGAATGGGAAGGGTCCTCCAAGGGTCCTGATTCGAAGGCTGAAAAATTCCTTCTATTCTGCTGACATGTCTCAGAGCCCACGGGAATGGTATCTAACCACCATGGGGCTGCTGTGGATGTTGCCCTCTGCCTCTGTCTCAATGAGCAGAACAGGAGCTGTGGAGACCACCCCGTGCTCTTTCTATTCTATAGGAATGGTGGCCTTGGCTGCAAGCCCCCAAATTTACATCTCTTGTGTTTAACACTGAAAATACTTTAATTCCAAACAAGCAGCTTACCAGAAGAACATGACACTCTTGAATGCAAACTTGTCACAGGAATGAGACCAGACTCATTACAGACATTATAGGGACTCCTTTTCATGTCTGCCAATTTACTGGGCATTTTCTCTCATTTAAAAAACCAACCCTGTACCTGTGCAGTTACTGTTGTCTTGAGCCAAAATAAATAGACCACAGCTTGTGGCCTGACTGGATCATCTGAGAATGAAACAATGTCCCTTCCAGGAGCAGAGGAGCCAGGCTGGAACACTATGCCTCATTTTGAATGAAATTGTCTGCCTAGATTGGACTGAAAGAACTTTCACATCTTCTCAGATTTCCCAAGGGTTTAAATCCTCTTCCCTTTATTTAGAGCAAAGAAGAACATTAAAAAATTTTAAAACTTCTGTGAGCGAACAAGAAGCAATCACATGAGCTCCATCAAAATATGTAATTTCATACTTTTAAAAACTGTTTGGGTTAGTTACTTTTAAAATTGTGAATCAAATGAAGTGCTGAAATTGTGTTTTCAAGCTGCAGAGCTTTTGCTGCTTGTCTCCTTTTGAATGTCAACTTCTCAAAACTACTTTTTGTACATTTTTTTGAACCAGCACACCTTTCCATCTCTGCAGTCCTCTGTTAACAGCTTTGCATTGCTGTTTTGACTTGAAAATGTTTTGCCAGAAAATTTCTCCCCAGCAATCCCCGAGAGGCCCTGATTCCACCCTTGAAGATGGGTGGTTTTGAACGCCCTGTATGGAACAGCAGAAGTGTGGCTAAACTGAGAGCAATCCCGCCTTGAATATGTGACTGTTGTTTGCATTGATGACCTTTCTGAAGTTCATTGGCTCTTGGTGGTGGAAAACAAGTGGAATATATTTGCCTCGCTGAGGAAATTCAACCCATGCTGTTGAAAATTCAGCATTGCTCCAGAGAAAGAGCCCATCAGAGGCTCTGTGGTTGGACAGGAAGGTATCCACAGGCTGGGGACTGGCAAATCCCTGTCTCCTGTGATCTCCCATATGACATCTGGCCATGTTTTTCCCCTTGAGCTTCATTTCCCCCTCACCACCTTTCCTTGCAAAGCTGTACAAGACAAGAAGAACTGGGCAGTGCTTTGCTGTCATGGTGATGTGGTCTAAACAAACCCAGAGGACTTTGCCAGTATTTCAAAACTCATTTCTTGTTGCGAATGAAATAGCAGAGGAACTTGCAGCTTTGCACAGATTCTGGCTCAGTTAGTCATGCTGGCTTGCATATCTGTTGGACTTTTGGAGATCTTGTCATGTTTTATCAGTTCCAGTGATAAATATCGCAGTGTGAGGTGGTGTGCTAGATAACTTGTATCTAAAACAAATTAGTATTTGTCCTCTAAGAATCATTTCTTTCTGTGCAAGACACGTTTTACTGGAAGGAAAAAATACCTTTCCTCCAAAATTACTTGAGTTTTTGTGGAAAGGAGGGAAAAATATTGATATAGTTAAGACCTTCACCAAGCATCTGAAACTCTTTAAAGACCAAGAGGGAATGAAATGTTTCAATAATGGCTAAAGGAAAGACAGTAATCAGCACTGAAATATCCTGATTTCTGGGTATGGTCCTGCTGTGTAATTCTGTGGGGAAGGAGTGTTTGGACTGTTGGCATTGCATAAATGTCATATCCTTACCCATGAATGACAGCTAGTACTGGGCATTGCATCCCCACATCTTGCCCTCTTCCTACCTCTGACCTCTTCTCCTTATAGTCTCTGCTCCAGATGGCTTTTTCCTTTACTCCAGGGCACCTCTGAAATACTTCAAGTTTTAAATGAACAACATGGTAGATGTACCAGATATGCACAGTATTTTCATAGTATGTCTTATCCACTTATGGGCTGGGAATACAAGTTCTTTAACTGTCATATTGCCCAAAACAAGCAGGATTTGGAGGTCCATTCCAATCCCTGCTAAGGGTAAGAAATGTCATCAAAGGACAAATTCTCAGAATTGGCTTGTTGGTTTGGTTGGGGATTTTTTTTCTGTTTTTAGGAGCACTTCATGTGGTCATCTAAAATTCTGGCTATTTAATGTTTATTGCAAAATATCACTAGCCCATCAATTGAAAGTAAAAATATCTGTTGCAGGAGAATAGGTTTGGAGCCCAACTCTTCAATGCTCCTTGCCTTTGTCTTCATTCTGCAGGGTGAGAAGCTCCATTATCTCTCTTGGTTGCACCACAAGGCAAAATTAATTCATGGCCACAAAACACCTCCAGGTCTTCACACAGGAAGATGCTATAAAAGAACCACCAACAGAGGTAGTTCTAGCTTGGGTTCCCTGCATTTTGATTCCTTTCATTCGTTTTGAGCTAATAACTTGAAAATTATTTTCCTGACTTTGAAAAATGCCCATGTTCTAAAGCATAAACTTCTCCTTCATGGGTGTGGGGTGGAAATAGGAAATGTAAAAATGGGGATGTAGATGTAGGGGATGTAAAAAGCAGATCGTGAATCCCATGAAGGCGGGAGTAAGGAGTTTTTTGGCAGCAGCACAACTAAAACTTATAGAAAGTTTTTATCAACACAGCATTGGGCTTTCTAGAGATCAGTTGTTCTGGCAGTGAAGAGCATGAGATGGGAAAATGGGGAGAGATGAGAACTGAAATCTGGAGCAGAAGATGAAGAGAAATCTTGGGAGACCAGGTCAGGCTGTGGAGGTGTGGGCAGGGTCTGCAGGGGCACCACATTTATAATCTCACAGCTCCTCAGTGAGAGGGAAACCAGGGTTAAAGACCTGAATGGCCCGTGAGGTTCAGCATTCCCTGAGCCTGGAATGGTGCTGAGGCTCCTGCCAGTGTCCTGTGGAAACCATGTGGCTGAGAAGGGCCACGGGCCACAGTTTAATTTGCCTTTTTGTCCAGAAGAAGGTGAGATATACCCACCCTCCCTGCACAACTGCTCTTAAGAAATCCCAGTGATGGAGTTCCCTCTGTGGATCCCACTCCAGAACACATCCACCCTGGGCCTGGAATACTCTTCTAATTAGAAATCTTCTTTTTTTCCCAGCAAATTTAGCCAACTTTGGTTTTTTTCCTTTACCTAGTTGATGAGGTAATCTGTTGATATGCATCCCTCCTGCAATAACTTTTTTCAAATGGCATTTTGCAATATTCCAGTTTTCTTTTTTTTTTCTGTATGTGTGAAGACGTGCTTAATGTATCATCTTTACTAAAGCTGCTCTAAGGTAGAATTCCTTCCTAATCTTCAGATGTTGTGTTTACAAGCCCTGAGCCTGCCCAGCTGGATTAGCTCACACAGAGGAGACTAACACTGCTCCCTGAAGGGAGTTTGGTGGGAGTGGGTCCCTGATACCCAGGAGGGGATGGAAAAGACCTGGCTTGAAGTACCTCACACTGATCTCAGACATCAGGATTGCTGCTGAGAATGGAATTGTTAATGTTTTGTAACATCACCTACCAGTGGTTGTCACAGGAATATTGTGGGTTGCTTAGCTGTGAGGTGAGGTGCTAGAACACAGTGACTAAGTTTCCTGGAATAAATTAAGCACTGGCTTTCTGTGCTGTGAATTTTCACAGCATAACAAAACAGTGATCTCCATTCTCTAAACACTGTGGGTACCTTTCGTGTCTACAAATTTTCTGACTCTTAACTAGGCAGGGGAAATGTTGGAGAGCTTCACTGTTGATGACTCATATTTAAGATAAAACACATTTTTTAATAGCAAGAATAATCAGTTATCAGTGTAGGCTAGCCTAGGCTGTAGTAATTCTTTTGGCACCCTGGGACTGGAAGAGATCTTTCTGCTCCTTTTCAGTTGCAAATTATTGAGTTCTGTAGCATCACAGTAAGGAATCTAGGAGCTGCAATGTCTATTTCAGATTGCATAAGACAGTCTCTTTGAACCAGTAACCCATGACTATCCATTGAATTAAGAGCAAGTCAGGAAAATTATTCATATGCCAATACTATGTATGTTTTCTTTTGCATTTTTTATATTGTTTCAGATAGTGCTAGACATTTCCCTTCCTTACCAACATCAATTTAAGGCCAATATGTGATGTGCTGTATTTTTTCATAATGAGAGGAGAGTGGCTTTCTCTACAGCATGTCTGTAGAAATCAGCCCTATGTCTTGGAGATTCCTTTGAAGAAAACCCCCTTGCAGGCAAGGGGTTAGAGCATTTGCTAATCACAATTTTTTACCCAAATGAATGTTCCTATTGTGCAATAGGATGGCATGTATACTTGCACTCTTCTCCCTACTTCCTCATAACTTTTGAGCCTACTGACCAATTTCTGCCCAGTTTTTGCAGAAGGGAAGCAGCCACTGTGATACCAGCTCCTTCTCTTCCTGCAGCTTCCTGGCATCAGGCAGAGGAACAAGGCTCTGGTGTTACTCACCACAAAGGGAATGAGTGCTGAGTGGGCTCCACATCCTGTAGACACCACCACTTCCACAGGAAAGCAAGGGCAGCCCAGCCAGCGCTGCTGGAGACTGCACTTGGTGAGGTGATGCTTCCCACTGCTTTCCAGAAGGAGATCCTGACCTCAGCCATGCTTTCTGGCCAGGGCAGCCAAGCTGGCAGGCAGGGATGAGTCAGGAACTGCTGTGTGCAGCAGCAGCTCCAGCTCTGTGCCAGCTGCAGCCCCCAGTGCTTCTCCTTCCTCGTGTGGTTAGCACAGCATCAAGCTCACCCCAGCCTGACCACAGCCTGTGCAACTGTTCCCTCTTCCAGAGCAAAGCCTTAATGTGCTGCTTCTGGTGGCACTTCCTTGCTCCTCTTGAGGACAAATGGCTCTGAAACAGCAGCTTTTTAAAAGGAGGTTTTATTGCCAAATCTCAAAGCTCTTTACAAGCAGGAGACAAAGTGCTGCCTTTCCACGGGCTGCAGCAGCTGCTTTTCAGATCGTCATCCACACTTGCTCACTTGCAAACTCACTTCCTTCCTGTCACAGACATGTAAACTGGTGGCACAGCCCAAAACACAGACTCACACCCCGGTGCTCCAAGCCCAGAGGGTTTTCAGGCACAAAAAAGCCCAGCCTTAGTGCAGCCAGGAATTAGATGCAACTTTAAATGCGTGTTTAAAGGAAGATTAAAAAAAAAAAAGTGCATGGTGGCAGGATGTATGCTGAAGATGGGAGTTGCCATAGGAGGCTGGATGTTTCAGGATGAAACTGCTAAACCTAGTAGAAAAAACAGTTAAAACAAGAGTCTCTAACATAGCATTTGCAGCAGTAAAGTTACTGGGTGGTACAGAGATTCCACTTAAGTTATATCTATTTACAAGACATAATACAAATCTAGTAAGATCTGTTAGTACAGCATATACAGTAATTAGCTGTAGCTTGTAAAATGATTTAATTTGCCCATTTCCTAACAGATATAGGGTATTTATCTGTAGGATTCCTACTGTTGGGTATTCAGTAAAATGTCAGACATTTATTCATTAGAATATTGAGTATAATATAAAAATATACAGTAAATATAAGCACATCCTGTAGGTTTGGCTGTGACAGAGAGGGGCATCTGGGTATTTTCATCAGTGCTTTGCCAGAACACACTGCCACAACACTCAGGAGAGCAAAAGCATTTGTATATAAATAAGGGGACTGAGCTACCCCTCAAGCTGTTGTCATTCTCTTGGATTTCACTTCCAGACTTTGATTTGCTCATCCTGGAATTTAAGACTGGCTTCAGCTTTGGGATATGAACCTGTACCCAGAGTTTGCCCTGGTTTGTGTACATTCCTGTTAGTGTGAACTGGGTTTTCCCCCATCTAATTTATCTCTTGTTATAGAACTGCATCTTGCAAAAGCCTGCCTGCTCTCTGGAGCTGATGTCCCTCGACTTCCAGTGCACACCAGGTTCTGACAGCTCACATTCATACCACACAGTGTTCGGTAAACAAAAGTGCACATGCAGAAAAATACATTTAGATAGCAGATAGGCACTGAATATTGTCTGTGTTCTTAGCCCTTGTCCTAAGTGTGTCTGGAAAGGTGAATATGACCCATAGTTCACATTGACTCTACAGCAGCAAATGGTACAGATCCAGAGTTTGCTCCAGGCTGTGTGCCTGGCAGTGGGCTTAGGACATTGGAAATTTTTTGTCTCAAAGCAAAGCTTTTTGGCACCTGAGCCCTGAGTATTTGACTATGTAGAACTTTCCACATGACAGAATAACAAGTGAACTCCCATACAACAGCTCTGGCTGTCTCGAGAGCAGGACTGACTACCAAAACCAAGGCTGGTTTAATCAAAAGAAGCAGAAACATCAATTATGGTCACTATCTGTCTTGCTGGCTCTGGGTGTTGAAAACCAGAATATTTGGAAGCCCAAAGCCAAGCTTTCTGTGCTCAGACCTGAAGTACCTGTGCCTAGCCTTAAGAGCAGGCTCAGATGAAGCTTTACTGCTGCTATGGGCAGTGTTTGCAGCCCGCTGCAGCCTTGTGGGATCTAGAAAATTAGAAGAAAAAGAATTGGGTAAGCTAAGAGCAAAGTGCCAGCAAATGAGAGAAAAGAGTTTAGGTTGGGTGTCACTCCTTAAAACCAGGCTGGGAAGATAACCATTTTCCATGTTTCCAGAGCCTGGCTCAAGCAAAGGAGAAACCCTCAGGGCTGTCACATGATTGTCCTCAGAGCAACTATAGAGAATAGGGGAGAGGACACAGCTCAGGCATGGGGCTATACAGCAGCAGTGCAAAAAAAGACATGATTTTGCTACTGCTGTAATCACTAAAGACCATGGGAATTGTGGTTGCTCTCAGCAGGTTGATAGGGAAGCTGTGGGAATTGTGCTGGAACCCTTCTGCAATGCCTTCCTCAGACCCTTCTGTAGCGATGCATTTTTATTTTCATATGCTTAAGTCACTGAGAGCAGCCCCAAAGTTTTGTGTGCAAAATGCCTTTCCATCTACTGCCTGATGTTCATGCCCCTGTTAGTTACATCCTGAGACAGCACTAAGGGAACACACATCCCCAAAGCTTCTTAGTGACAGCTCTCCTAGGAAGCTCCTGGGGATCTCCTGGACACAAGTTCTCCAAATGCCTGGCTAATTGTTCCTAACAATGCTGAGGGGATTCAGAGTTACCAGACAGGTATGGTCCTCATTAATAAATGTGTTGTGCTGGTAGAAGACACCTTCACAGGCCAAGTGTAATCTCAATTTCCCTATTAATGAAAGAGAACAATCAATACTTGCCTGGCAATGATGCTTTGAGACTTGTGTTCACTCACACAGTGCTTAGCACACCTAAAGCTCTGCACAGCCAGCCTCAAAGTGCCTTCATGCAGCTGCTCCAGCTCAGGGACACTACTTGGAGTCAGGAATTGGCCAGTTTGGTTTGCCTCTGTGTGAGGTCACTTTTTAACTGTGGATGTGGTTTTCTGAGTGTCTTTGGAGAAGATTAAACCATTTATCTTCGCATTCCTAGATGTCACTGGGCCAGGTGGTCTGGGAAACCTTGCCAGCAAGCGAACAAACACTGACTACATTTATTCTAAGATGATTTAACTGTGAAAACCAGATAGGTGCCAGTGCAATCTGGTATCTGCTTGTCTGTAAATACAGAGAGACAGGGGCTTTTGCTAGAATAGCCATTCTACTCCTTTCAAAAAATCTGGCTTGGTCTGATTACCAGTACTTTTTAAGGCCTGATCCATTGAAAGGACTTTGGACAGAATCCTTAAAGAGCATTCACATTTTTTAAACTGTTCACTGTCCTGTAACCTTCTGCTGTGCTAAGAGGATTAGAGCCAGACCGGTATGTACAACATGAAGAAAGAAAGATGCTATAACTGAAAGCTCAATTCTGTCCCACAAACATGGTGTGTGCACAGCAAAACACCACCTTTAAACACTGGCCTAGCAACGGTACAAATCATAAATGCAAATGTTTAGCTTTGATTTTGGGAAAGAAGTCTCTGCAGAGTGTGTCAGGGAGCACTTCTCCTATAGAGAGTCACTAGATCCTTTTGCTTTTCTTTCTGTTTCTGTGTTGCTTCTTTTTTCAGTTCTCCAAGACCTTTAATTTCTTGCAAAACTTGTGTAGCTTGCCGAAGTTGTTCTACTGCCTCATTGAGCAACATCTCTGCCACCACTGGGGGTCCGTTCCCCTCCTGGGCCTGTTCCAACCCTTCACGTAAAACCTTCTGCAGAAGCATTTCTGCCTTTTCCCTTTCATTAGCCACTTTCTCCTCCATTTTAGCTAAGCACTGATGGGACTCCTTCGGGAAGCCTTGGCCTGGAAGTGCTCTCTGTTTATTTTTGGAATCAGACAGCAAGTCTCCCAGAGAAGAACAGCGAAGTTTGAGACCTGAAGTGTTTTCTGTAGAATCTTTCTTCTCAATGATTGCTTTTACACTCTCATGGTCTGTTTCTGTAGCTAAGGAAGTCTCTGTTTCTTCTGCTGAAGTTTGCTGTTCCTTCTCAGCAGCAGTTCTCCCATTTCCTTCTTCTGTTTCAGCTGTCGGGGATGTGAACTCTGCTACCTCGCTGGCTGTGATCCCGTTCACCGGGGGCTTGGAGCTGCCAGGCTCCTGCTCTTCCCAGCCCCCAGCTTCCAGGTCACCATGGCTGGAGTTCACTGTGGCAGGCATTTTCTCTGACAAAACCTTAGGAGGAACAGGAGGCTTTGTAACATCTGAAGCAGCAATCTCAGCCAGGTTGTCTTTGCTATCATTTCCCAACGATTCCAAATCCTCTGTTTTTTTAGGTTCAATGGTTGGTTGGTCCCAAGCTACTTTCAGCTTGTCTGGCACACTCTTAGGAAGTGGAATTGGAGCTTTTGCTATAACTCTGTTGCTGATGTCAGTGAGGTTCTCCTTGTTCTCCTCAGTTGGTGCTTGGGATTCTTCCACATTCTCCTCTGGACATAGGGAGTCCTCTTCCTTGGCATTCACACTGTCCTTTGATGCAATGCCTTCCTTATGCTTCTTATCTGGAGGCAACGGAGGAGACAGAGGTTTTCTATGCTCCTGGTCAGGAACATTGTTCTCTGCCTCTTGGTTTTCTTTTGTGCCAGTGGGCTTTGTAGGTGGCATAGGTGGCTTTGGAGTTTCTTTTTGAGCTGGCTCATTGTCACTTTCACTGATAGTGGAATCAAAGGTTGGTGGTCCATTGTCTACTATATCCAGATCCAGTCGCAGGATGCCATCTGATGTACACTTGGCAGCCTGAAACACGAGAGGGAAAGTTTTTAATATCTATCCCATCATCAATCCTGTGCTCCATCCTTTAACTTCAAGTTAAAGTGCAAAGCCCTCACAACCAGCATGGCAAGCAACAGGTTGTTGCTTCAAGGTGGAAGAGATGGGGCTGTTCAGCCTGGAGAAGAGAAGGCTTTGGGGAAATCTTAGAGACTCTTCCAGTGCCTAAAGGGGACTTCCAAGAGAGCTGGAGAGGGACTTTTCACAAGGGCATGGAGTGACAGGACAAGGGACAATGGCCTTAAGCTGAAGGATGGCAGGTTTAGATTAGATATTAGGAAAAAATTCTTCACTGTAAGGGTAGTGAGACACTGGCACAGGTTGCCCAGAGAGGCTGTGGACTCCCCAAGCCTGGAGTATTCAAAGCCAGACTGGAAGGGGCTCTGAGTAACCTGGTCTAGTGAAAGGTGGTGTGCCCTGGCAGGGAAACAAGGTGATTTTTACAGTCCCTTCCAACCCAGACCAGCCCTAGATTCTAAGAAAAGCACAGAACTTATTTTACTACTTCCTTTGAGAAGAACATCTCAAAGCCTGTTCCACAATAACCTTATTTTTGGTTTTCCTGTGGGTGCTAATGTTAACCTCTGCCTTATTTTTATTCTTTGTCCTGTGGTAGTGGGATCCCTCTGCTGCCTTCATTCACAATATGCCTCCCCAAAGGCTCACTTTTCTGCTTTTGAGCTTGTCATAAACCAAGCTGATCTTTAGATCCCTTGGCCAGAGATACTATTGTAATCCTGTTGACTTCTGCTTGCTTCCTCCAACCTGATGTCATCCCAGGGCCAGGGATGACATACCAGGGCCAAGCCTCAGCTGGCTAAACCTCCTTCAGACCACAGGCTGTGTACAAATCTCTCTAGTAGGGGAGGTTTTCCTGAAAAGGATGGACTTAGCAAAGACACTGCAGCGTGTAAGCTCAGTGCCCCACAAGGTGACAGTTCCTGTGTGAGGGAACCCAAAACCACACAAAGGCATAGCTGCAGCCAGGCCCACACTCCTGCAGTGCAGAGACTTTAGTTAAAGCCTCTCTTTGCCTTTCCAGCCCATCAGAGAGACAGAGACAAGCTGCATCCTGGTGGCTTGGCCCTGACCCATCCTCACCTGGCCTGCTTTGAACACTGAAAATCAATGTTCATCCCATTTCCTTCATGAATCTGCAGCCAGCAGCCATAATACACATCCTTCTGCAGGCTCTATCCCCTCATTCCTGCTTCTGAATTTGTAAGCCAGTTTCCCCTGATTTTGGCTGAGGGTGAGAAGTCTTACAGGTATTAACCTCGGAGGTATCTCATGAACACAGTGATCTGAGCAGAGGAGAAAGATGGTGTTAGTGCCTAGGGAAAGGCTTCTCACCTTACTGAACCCGTATTAGGCAACACAGAATCCACTTCATTGTTGCTGTGACTTTTGTCATGTTTTCTTCTGCGGTTTTCTGGAGGATGGGAATCTATGATTCATTCTCATGCATTTCTCTGGGAGAAACACTCTCCCTCCATTTCTATGCAAAGTAAAAAGTCTCAAGGCATCTCATTTTCTGCACAAGGGTCATCTGAGTGTTGTGCAGGCACATAAGTCAGAGTCTTGGAAGTTTGAAGAAAGAAGGCTTGATTTAGAAACCTTCCTTCCTTGAGATTAATGCTCTGCTAAATTATCAATCTGTCTGTAGAAACTTTTTCATAAATCACAGGAATCAAACATTAGTAAGAACTTCTCCCCTGGAAATGAACTGCAGGTTTATTTTGTGGGGTTTTATTGTTTTGTTTTTTTTTAAGTGACAGACCCAGAAAATCTGTTAAAAGTAGACAGATTAGTCTATAAAACTGCCTGGGAGAATAATGTATTCTGTTTCAGACCTAGGGAAGGGCTTGTAAGCTTGAAAGCTTGTCTGCTTTCTCCAGTTAGCTTAATAAAAATACAGCTTCTCCCCCTGGACCGTGCAGTTCTTCTACCTTTAGACCACCGTGGCTACTAAATCACCATGTCTTAGAAAATGAATATAGGAGCTTCGGTCTCTTCTGATGAAAATGAAACTCTAATGGCTCTGACCAGATAGTGAAGCAGCTCATGAGTTATGAAAAGCTAAATATATGGTAACATGTTGCAGCAGATAGAGATCAATGGGAACCTGGTGCTTCAGCAGAGAGGTGCTGGCACAGTCTTTCCTGGAGGAAGTTGTTTCCCTCATCAGCTTTCTCTGGGCTGTGCGTACCTGGGGTTTTCCCTGGGGTTTGGCACCTGAGTGGAAGAAGCAGCTCCTGGTGATCCCAGCTGGAGGGAAGGCTCACTCCAGCAGGGTGCACCTACCTCCTTCAGGTGACTTCTCGTGGGTGGCCTGCGTCCGTGGGACACCTTCACCCTGTCCCGTGTTACGTGGTCCAAGGAAAGGCTCTCGTCTACTTTCACCTTTAGCAGGGAGAAGAGAAGGGAAAGCAAAAAGAAAAAGGGTCATTAATTTCGCAAGATAGATCTATAAAGTTGTCACTGTCACACATGAAGGGTTGAAGCACTTGGATGAATATTTCACTGCTAGTCTTTACCTCAGAGCTCAGTTACTGCCTGCCTGCAAAGCTCTGCACATACATGATGGATATTTAAGGTCTCAGAGGTCTGCAATGCCTAAACTTCCCTCCATCTAAGGGGCAGGGAAGGAAGAACACAAGGAGCTTTGTTGTCCTCGCTGCACCCTGTGCTTGGACCAGCTCCTGCATATAGCAGAACACAGCACCAAAACTGCTATTTCTATTTTAGAGGTGAAAGCTCATTAATAACTGTGACCTGACTGTGAACTGTATCAGCAGTGTTTCTTTACAGCCCTTCCTTTCCACAGCTCTAATAACTGCGCGATGCTGAGGCAAAGGTGCGAGCAGTGACCTGGATTAATTGCAACTCTGGCTGAATTAACAAATTTGTTTCCTGAAATCAAATGAGAAACCCACTGCCTCACACTTGTAGGGACGGAGGTCCCAGTGCCCTGACAGGTATTTCTCTGTGCTGGCTCTGTGACCACCCACCCACCCACATTGTGATGACCAAGGATGGAGTCTGCTCCATACAGAGAGGCAGCACCAGTGACCAGGGACAGTGAAGCATCTTTGTGTCCTTGCTACCACAAGTTTATAAAATAGGAAAGCTACCAAGGGTGAATTAGGGATTTAAAGGGAAAAATGGCTGGTATGGCAGAGTAGTTTTACAGCTCCTACAGTGGAGAACAGATAATCCAAGCCAGCTGAGGGTTTGACCCAGTAGCCTGTGCCTGGCCTGTGTGGAAACACTTTAAATCTGAGGTTTGATCCTTACTGGAATGAATGAGAATTAGAGGCTGTCTCCCTCTGTAAGGAGGATAACCACAGGTCACAGGGCAGGGAGGTGATCTGAGATCCCACCTTGCTGTGCTGCTGAGGGGTGTGCAGAGTTCACTGCCCACTGTACCCACATGCTTTCGCCCTTTGCTGAACAGAAGTAAAACCCAAGCTCTCAGAGTTCACACCTCTAGCATTGTATCTACAGCACTTAGCCCTTTTCCTCATTGCTTTGGTTTCCTTTGCTAAACAGATCTTGCTGATTGCTTCTTCCCTCCTTACCCTGCTCATTTCTTCTTGTGTCATTCCCATGGTGGTGGTTTTGTTCACTTCCTTTCAGTTACTGAAAGAACTGCAAAAGAGATGCTGCTCCTTTGGTTTTAGCTCAGGGCTGATTTACAAGCTAACAGGGAGTAGGGCAGGGTTAAAGGCTCTAGGTTGTGCAATTTTCATCCTTCCCTCTGTACAGCAGGATGGGAGGAGAATTTTGAAGTGCAGGTGTGCTGGGGCCAGCTGAGAGGCAGGCAGGTTTGGTCAGGGCCATGGAGTAACTTTCCACCAGACGTCTCTCCAGACTGCACGCGGCATAGCTGGTGGACTGAGTCACTTCAGATTTTTCCAGTCTTGAAGACTGGGCTATATCTAACCAAATACCTCCATTTCCAGGCTGCTTGGTGCTGAGGATCACGGCAGCATGGGGAAGATGAGTCTTTCCAGGCTGCATCCCAGCTCTACACAATTCAGCATTGCAGCTGCACCAGCCACTTCCAGTTGGAAGAGGAGAACTCCCAGGAATTCTCTGATCCCAAGCCCACTGAAGCCACCAGACCATCTCCCACTGACTTTGGTGAGCTCTTGAGTCCTGTGTGCCTCTTGATGAGATGTGAGCTCTTAGCAGCCCAGCCCATCCCTCTGGGACATCCTCTACTCATCCAGCTGCTCCTGCCTCCCTGCATCTAACCCAGCCAGGAGAGAGGGAAAGGCAGCAAGGTGTAGGAGGGTGCAAATGGCTTTTTACATGTTCTGCCTTCTTGAGCTGGGAACTGATGTGGATAAAAGCTCCCAGCCTGAAGGGAAGGAACCTGCCCTGCCTTGCACACCATCCTTCTCTTTCCTTGGACCATGCAGGAAGGACAGGGAGCATGGGGGTTCTGGCAAGTTCTGCTTTTATCTAAAGGAGCCATGGATGAGAACAGACACAGAAACACAGGAGTTTGAAAACGGTTTCTCTTACCTCATCAAATACTTTGTTTTTGCCTCTATTGATCCCTTCATTAAGAGCTTTTATCCATGATTCCTTTTCTTCCAAAGTTGGAGCTTGAAATTTGATATCATGAACCTGTAAGAGCAGAGAGACAATTTTTGCCTGAGCATTCCTTGTCAGGACCAGAGGTACCTCTGAATCACTTCAGTTTCTATATAACATCCAGTTCTAGTCTGTGTTTAAACTACAGATTCCTTTGTGCTTTGGCATAGCTCCCATGAACAGGATTTTGCTGTGTTGGACAGCTTGTTGCTGTAGTTTTATTTTGGTAACTAGTAACTAAAGTAGTACAAAGGAAGTTTTTCCCTTCTGCAAAACACTTGGAACAGCTCTTGGAACAACAGTGAGCTGTACAGCAAATGGTCATACTGTGTATAGAGTCAGACTGAAAGTCCAAGTCATCTTGGGCTGGTTCAGATGGGGTAAAATACTTTATCTTCCACTTCCCTCAGATTACCAGGAATGGGAAGGCTGAATGCAGTGGGCTCTGCCTGCTTCTCTGTTCCTGTGGCTCTGCAGAACAGAACTGATACAGGAATCTGGGGCACTGACCTTGGCTGCACTAACCTTGACCCAGCTGAGCGTGGACATGATGAGGCATAAGGGTGATGTCAGTGCAAAAATTCACCATATCTTTTTCTGTTTGCAAATGAAATCCAGCAGTGAATGCTGCAGACATGCACTCTCTGGGGTCTGAAGAGCTGTCCTAAGAAGAAGGGAAGAGTTGGCCATATAAGAGGGAACTGGCAAGAAGTATGGGTCACAAATAAGGAGGAAGGATGGGTGATTGTATGGCCTGTCCTCCAGCCAGCCAACACTTCCCTTCCTCCAGGACAGCCCCATGGCTTTGCTCAGTGTTTCCAATCTCTTCTTGGCCACAGCAGGGACAACAGGGTGTTATTTATTTCACTGCTGTTTCCTCTGAGCACCTCACCACTATTATGTAGCTTTGCCCCAGAGTACACTTCAGGTGAGAGAAATGTCATCTTCACATTACAGGTGGCTCCATGGCAGACCAGCTGGGATCCAGACAGCTCCAAGTGGTGTCCTAGTCCACACTGCACAGGCACAAAGGAATACTCCTGTGCTGAAGGACATCAGCACCGTTGCAAAATCAAGCACTTAAAAATTGGACACTACCAGTGTTTCTGGGGCTGCAGGGATTGTCAGCCTGCTGTGTGTGTTCCTCCTAGCACCACCCCTAACAACAGGGTGGCCCTTCTTACTGAGTTGTCCCATCATGTGTTTTATCCTCTTGGGTCAATATATCTTATTGATTTCACTGTGCTCCAGCCCTGCCCTGGAAACAGAATTACTGATTCCCCTGACAGTCTTTTTTCTTTCTTGCTTATCACTACAATGTCTGGGGGACTTCACAAATTCCTTTTCAGAGCAACCGAAAATCCTCTTACAGATGGGGAAGTGAGCTACAGAGAGTTTTGTTCAAAACACATACTGGTGGGGTCTCATTTGGAATAGTTTTTTGGGGGTATTTAACATCCTATAGGTACTCTGCACCTTCCCATTGCCTTCAAGAGCAGTTGTAGCCTCAGCCTTATTGTAAATGAGGCCCCACATTCCGAAATCAAAGCAGTGTCTATATAAAACAGAAACTATATTAAATGAGGGGGACAAAGCTAATGGTGACTGACAGTTGAGTGCTCTTAGCAGCTCCCTGTTCATGGCACAACAAAGCAGCAACTGTTCTGGGTCTCAGCAGCTTCTGAAGGGACCATCAGAAATTCTGCAGAACTAAAGCCTGATCTCTGTACACCCACTCGTGCCATTAGAAACCAACTGTTCTTCCTTTCTGTATTTATTTCTCGTGTCAATGCCATGGATTTATCTCACAGTGCCAGACCCTCACAAGCAGCATGGCAAGCAGGGAGTTAAGGAGCAATTTGGGGAAAGATTCTTTATTCGATCAGTTTGCATGAAAGGTGACGGGAGCACATGGCTTCCTGAGAGCTCAGAGGAGAGGTTAGGGCCTGACCCACAGCCCTCTGGAAAAAGAGCCCTTTGTCTGGGATGCAGAAGGGCCACACTAACCAGGGAACCTAAGGGAAGGCAAGGCTCCAAATTGGAGCGACGGCCAGATTTTGTTTTAGTCCGAGCTAGCCTGGTTTTGTGTGTGCTTAAAAACTTTTTTTGTTTGGAAACGATTTTGCCCCAAAGCTCTGTGATTATAAAAGCTTATGAGAAAGCTCTACTTGTGAGCAGCTGAGCTGCTGCACTGCCTGGCAAAGACCTGGCAGCCTGCACCAGGGTTTAGAAATCTCCGTACATGTTGTTCAGGGGAAGGATTCCTGCCTCACTTCAAGCTTCCTCTTCCAATGCCACTTTCTGTGCCTCGTTCCAAATAAAGCCTCCCAGACTGTGACTAAGCACTGGTGTCAGCAACTCTGTGGCAGAGCAGAGTGAACCTCGAGGGGGGGTGGTTCCTCATTAATGAGAAGCTGAGATGTCCTCCTGGCATGCAACCCTTTGACATCCAATGCAGATCCAGTGGGTGGTGACAGAAAGGGACTCATGGAAGGTGGCAGCAGAAGGGAGCTGGGTGAGGGAGGGCAAGCAGCACAGGGGGACCCTGCTCCCTGCCATGGGGCAGTGTGGGCAGTGCCAGCCTCATGTTGCTGCAGCCCTGCTCCCTTCTTGGGGCTGTGATACAGAGGGGCAGGGTCCTCCCAGTATACCCAGTTATCTTTGAAAAATTTTTTCTCCTTTTTTTGCAATACCCACAGACACCAAGGCAGAGTCAGGCTGCTGGGGCTCTGAGGCTGGTGCTCAGGCTGCTGCCAGCCACAGTTTCTTTGCTGCCCCACACCCCTGGTCTGTCTGCATCCATCTGTGGCTTGTGTCCTCGGCCAAGGCACTGGGGAGAGGATGCTAACCCAAAACGGGATGGGAGCTCTCTGTAAAGCAGGAAGCTGCAGAGGAGAGGCAGGAAGGAGTTGGTCACAGTCCTGCCTGTCACTGGGGCTCTGTACACTACTCTGAGACCTCCAGGCTCTCAACAAACAAGGAACAAATGAATTTATCTTGTCTGTATTTTTACTCATTTGAGTATTTGCAGATATCAGCAGATGCATCTGAAGATGGATCTTTCCTACAAAACATTAAGCAGGGTCTGTTTTCCAGCAGGAGTTTAAGGCAGAGAGCCAATGACACCGATGTAAGAGGGCAGCGGGCAGGGTAACACATTTGCACTCCTTCTTGCTAAGCCAGCTGAGACTGAGTCATGCCATAAACAACAGGCTGGTGTGCCAGGAAAAGCTGTCATGGCCAAACCTAGTGACCATTGTAAGCCATGAATACAGGCTGTGCAATTTACTGACAGTTACTCAGAGCACAGGCAGTCAGCTCCTGCTGAATCACTGCCGAGATGTCATGCAACAGGAGCTCCCACACGGATCACTGTCCGTGACGGCAGAGGGCACAGGCTCCCTGACTGCTCCTTGTCTTCCCTGAGACATCAGTCTCCTCCAGCAGTGACAGTCTGATGGCTATGCTGAGCCTGCTTTCCAGGGAAAATAAGTATTCCTGGGGTCAGTCTCTTGTACCTGAACTAAATGATTTAACAGGCAAGCTCCGGAAAACTGTGTAGCTGCAGTTTAAGACCGTTACCAATACTTATTCTTTGCTGAGATCAGTTCTGTAGATCCACTGCAGAGGTGGTGTCAGAAACCTGTGCTTCTTCCTCACCTCCTTCAGTGCAAAGCCTGGTAGGGCTGGGCTAAACTGGCCTGTGAGCTGCTTGTGAATGGCCGTGGGGATGTGTCCCCTTCTGCTGACTTTTGGTACGGGGAGATCACCTCCAGCAGAAGCTGGAGCAGAGCTGGACCAGTAGCATCTTAAACTACCATGAGTGCAGCACAGTCTATCTGCCAGAGGGAGGTCATTTCTTGCCTTCCTCTACATGACTTTGTCAGCTGGGCCCCTGCTGAAGGCCCCTGGTGAAGGCAGCTCCAGGCACCTCCAAAACTGACAGAGAAAAATAAGCAGTGGATGTTTCCAGCCCTGACCACAAGTGCAAGGAAGGACACATGGAAAGCTGCAGGACTTGCTTGTGGACTATTTCCCTTACTATCACCCTCTTCCCAATATCAATACTTCCCTGCAGCTGAAGGTTTTCAGATCCACTGAATACCAGCCTTGTGCCAATCTCTGTAGTTTCCAGAGCTGACACCAAGCATCATTTACACTGCTTTTTTGCATTGTGAGCAGTGCATTTTAAAGTCTCCAGGCCGAGGCTGCTGCCCTTTCTTAGAAGCCCAGCTCTCTGCATCCAGAAGTTTTCATTTAATTGTTGTGGGTGGAATGCAGCATTTGAGATTTCTAAGCAGAACTGGGCTTTTGCACACTGCCAGCTTCCTTTACTGAAGAATTGAAGCTCAGGGGGCAGTGCTTTCTTTCAGTTCCACACCAGTGCAGGCGTGTGACATGCTCATATTGTCACAGCTTAACGAAAATGTCATCCTTGTGAGCAGGGCAAGCAGAATCTGGGGTCCATTCACCAACGAGCAGTGTTTAGCAGGACAACTTATTTATTCAGGTGCAACTTCAACTGCAGAGTAGTTTTAACTGGCTGATTTGTCTCTGCTCAAAAATATTACATCCAAGATTTCAACTGGGATTCCCCTAAAACTAAACTGGGCTCTCTGTATTCAAGATTTGTGCACTGAAACAGAAAAGGCCTTTCCTAGTTTGTTCCTAAGTCCCTCAAACTCATTCCTCAGCATTACATTCAAGAGAGGGGATGAAAACAAAAAAACCCCTAGCAAGATGTGGCAGGGCTTGGCAAACTGGCTCACAGGGTGATTTTAAACTGTGGATGGCAGCAAGCCTCCTAAATGGAAAATGTTTAGCTGATCCATATCGCCACAGCTGTGATTTCAAAACAGAAGAGGGACAGTTGTGTACGTTGGCCTCCCAACTGAAGCCTGTGCTAACATCTGCCAAAATATGTTGTGTGTCAACACCCTCACCAGATTCCCAGCCAAAAGCAGGGCGGGAGGGGAGCTACAAACAGGGAACTTTTCATTTATAAAAGCCCTTCTTTTCACCAAAAGAGCCTTATAAAAAGTAGCCTCTATCTAGGTCTCCATTGAATCAGTGGCATGAAAAACAAGGGAGCTGTAAACATGCCAGAAGGATGAAGTTACCCTTTTGGGCACAGTTTGGGCATATTTTTCTCATAGCAAGAAATGCAAGGGTTAGGACCAGGTCTCACACCCTGTGTTGATTCGTGGAGCAGTGCAGAGACATAGGCAGCTATTACACACTTCTCTCAGTAACATACTTGTAGATAATACCAGTTCCTAGCATGCTGCCCATCTCTGAGCACGCAGGGTATTACTGGCCTCCCTGTGAACAGGTGTGCACTTAGAATCACAGAATCCTAGAATGATTTGGGTTGGAAGAAATCTCCAAGACCATCCAGTTCCAGCCCCTCTTCCATGTGCAGGGACACCTTCCACTATCCCTGTTGCTTCAAGCCCTGTCCAACCTGGCCGTGGACACTTCCAGGGATGGGGCAGTCACAGCTTCTCTGGGCAGCCTGTGCCAGTGTCTCATCACCCTCACAGGGAATAATTCCTTCCTGATGTGCTCTGGGCTCCAGTGCTCTGCAGGAGCTCACTAGCCCAGGATGTGGATTTCCAGGCCTCCATCACTTTTCTCCTCATACAGACGGCAGCTACTTGCAAAATGAACTTCATTCACCTTCTCTCTCCACCCCCACCCTGGTCTACAGGAGTGTTTTGGGGCAGGACAGTCCTTGTTTTGTTGTTTTGAATGAAGTTTAGCACAATAGAGCTCTGAACTCAGCTGGGGTCTTATTATACAAATAAACAGTGACTGGAGTGAAAGAATAAGCAACAGTGACAACAAGGACTAAACAATCTCCATTTATTTAAACAAAATGGAGATGGGGGAATGCAGCAAGTTGGTATTTTTGGCTGTTCATGTTCTTATGGAAATGAATGTGTTTTGTCCCTCACAATTTCTCAGATTTGCATGGGGAGATTTAGCAAGAACTCTGAGGCCAATAAAATCACATTGAAATTAGAAGGCAAAGTGTGATACCCCAAAGCAACAATGAAGCATCCTAGCCCATGAAGATGCTGAAATGGATAGAAATGCAAGTAGGAACTAAGTAGAACTTCCAAAGATGTGTAGTGATGATGACTACAGACAGGAAGTAAAGCTGGGTGTCTCTGCATACAGCCAGTGCTCAGATGGATGTAACTCTCTTTGCAATGCCAGCCTGGTTTTTAGCTTCTGGATCTAACCAGATGCTGTGCAGGAAGCTACAGATGTAGAGTTTCACAAATTCTGCAAAATGAATCTTTTCTCCTACAAACTGTTTGGCTTCAAGTAACTTTGCACTGGAGTTTCTCAGATCAATGGTTCCAACTCCAGGAATTGTCTCAGTACATGGATCAGGATTATTGATTTAACTGGAATTTGGGCAAAGCTGCAGCATCAAAGCCTTGTGCCTTGCTCAGAGCACATGGAGGGAATGGTCATTCTCGACTTCTTAGGGAGTATTGGAAGAAGGAAAATCATAAGGCAGGAATAAAAATCAAGAGGAAAAAGTCGAGCCACAGGAAGACCCTTTCCCCATGACAAGAAGAAAATCTCCATGACAATGGCTTTCCTTCTTACACACTGTAGACCCTGCATAGCTAGAGGTCATTTCTCTCAGCTGCCAAGAACTAAACCTGAGAGCCTTTCATCTGCTCTGGGCACAGCTGGCTGGGAACTCACTTTGGAGTTAGCAGACTTGAGGGTGATGAGAAAGGCAATCCTACCTTCTTACCCGGGGAGCGGATTAAAATGAAACGATTTTTCCTTTTTAGCAGTGCACGCAGCTCCTGGCACTTGTCATAACTCTCCAGTTCCACTGTTTCTATGCACTTCTGTTCATCCTGCAGAAAAGGAATGAAACATTATTATGAATAGGAGGCACTGAAATCAATCATATACCATCAAATTCTGCATGTCTTCCCTTTGCATCTGTCTAAAAGCTCTTCTGCCTTAAAAATAACCTGCATGCAGACAGCAAGCCCCATAAATCAGGCTGGCATCTCACTAAGAAAACACTCTGGTCTTTAAGCTACAGACCTAGTGGTCCACATTGGCTGAGCAAATAACAGGTTGGGGACAATAACACCAACTTCTGCTACTGCTGTTGGCCTCATCCAGGGATCTGCAGCCAGAAGCAACACTACCTCCTTCCCACAATGAAAGGAGGAGATATGATCCTGCTTTTTCACAGACACAAGCATCACAATGGTCCAAACAGCCCCCCAGGAAGCCTGAGGCAGAGTGGGGATAAAAGGGGAGTCCTGCTGCCTCACTGAGCTGGGGCAGGCTGGTCCTCACATCAAAAAGGTCAGCGGGAGCCATGTGTGACGGACACAATCCTCCTGCAGCCACGCTCTGAGCTGTCAAAACGCTTAGGATTGGAAATACAGCCCTGTACAGCCAGCAAAACTGTCTGGGCCAGCATCTCAGTGGGGAATATTTATCTCTGGAGTATCTTCACTGATGACTGCCGGCCACGATCTTGGCTCATTTCTCCCAGTAACATAACTAAAATTCCACACATGGTGCGTGGCTCAGTTCAGCTGCAGAGCACCATCCCTAATAGGAATCGCAGTGTAACACTGGGCAGATAATATTCTTCATGTCTCAGCAGCCCAGCAGAGACCAAAGCTCCCTTTTGCTAAGCACAAATGAGCAGTGAGAATCTCAGAGCAGTTCTTGCCAGTGAAGTGCTACAGTCAGCAGGGCTCATGAACCTCTCCAGTACCATCCTGAATTAAAATCGTTGGCCATAACCACCCCCAGCTCAGGCTCTGCTCCCAAGGCAGCTCCTTGTACCCGTATGAGTTTGTATTTAGCAATTCCTGTAGCGGAGAAGGGGGTGTGGGATGAGGAAACATGTCATAGCCAGGAAGCTGCTGCGTGGCTGGAGGCAGGGAATGGAGAGTTCAGAGGGAAGTGGGCTGCGGGGAATTTCCTCCCTTCACCACTTGACATTTAAGTCGCTGTGCAGAGCTCAGACTGTATTTCAGATTTTTAACCCTCCTGTTTGGGGACGAGGGCCCGGCAGAGCCGACGGCAGCACACAGAGCAAGTCCTGAGCCACCAAGGGATGTCTGGATCTAATTTAGGTTTATTATTTTAATGACATTACTGTTTATTTCATTTAACACTGAGTAGGTGAATGTGAACTGGGGAAACGCATACTAGGAGGAGGAGGAGATGAATCCTGCCCAAACCTAAAACCCGGCCGATAAAATCCTGCTGACGCTCCCGAGCGCTTTGAAGGCTCCTGCTGCAATCCCGGTATTGCAATGTCACTGCAAAAGGACAGCGATGGAAATAATAACCCCTCCGTGGCCAGCGAATGACAGAGAAGGGTGAGGTCAGGAATACATGCCTCGGGGATGGGTGATCTCATCCTGGCCTTCGGAGCACGACCGCCCACGTTACAGCCCAGCCCGGCCCGTGCGGCTCCCAGCTCCTTCGCCGGGCTCGGGATGCAGAGAGCTCGGCAGTGCTCCCACCAGAGACCAGCACCAAGGCTCCTGCCCACCCTCCCTGCTCTCAAGAGCAGCTCTGTCCCCAGCAGAGACCAGTAGCTCCCTGTCACCCTCCTTGTCCACGCCATCCTTCCTGCCTCTTGGACAGAAACTTCTCTGATCCAGTGCAAGCCGTGCTCCACTTCCTAAGGGCTGGGGAGCACTGAGCTGGGGAGCAAGGGGATTTGGTAGGGTGGAGAGAGGTGGTTTTGCTGTGACTTTGCCTCTTGCCTTCCAGCTGCCTGGCTTCTACCTGGGGAGGCTTTGAGGACTGTGACCTGGCTGGGGAACAAGGGCAGAGAGGACAGGGACATGCAGGATGCTGTCTCCCAGGGACTGTGCAAGCTATGGCTGCTTCATCTCAGGGACCTGAACTTCTCAAGTGAGTTATCCTCTTTAGGGAGGGCAGGGAAGGAAGCAGCCAGAGAAACATAAAAACTCCATGTCTGAGGCAAAGGAAAAGCATCTGAGTTCAGGGAGCACCAGAATGGGGCTTTTGTCTCTGTTTCACCCTTGGCAAGCGGCCATCCCCTCTCTGTGAGCCTACCTGGGTCACAAAGAGATTCTTTATGTCTGTCCTGCACAACTAAGATAAAGAATGAAAGACCCGACCCTGACACAGGTCTCCAGGTCCTTTCAGCTTCCTGGGACCTGGAGGACACTCAGCATCACACAAAGGTCACCTCCAGAGTCCTGCCCTGACACATGTTCTGGACAAGCTCAGTCCTGGTACAGAACCCCTACATTCATGATTTAATGCAGAACAACTATTCCATTAACTCTTCATGGAGCAGGTTCTGTGACATCTCTGTCTGTTGGCTTGGCCCTTAAGAAGAAAATTACTGACCATATTAATGCATGTGCTTAACAAAGGATCACACTTGGAAAACAATTTCATTAATGAAAAGTTGATAAAAAGGGGGAAAAAGACTCCCTGAAACTTTTATTTATATGAAGGTGTAATTCCCAGAAAAGACTTTCCCACTGACACACACTTGTGGGCTGAGACCTTCCATTCAGTGTAAAATGTCTAGACCTGAAATAATAATTTATTTCTCCATTTAAGGCTCTCAAAGCGTTTTAATAAATGACTTTTGGGTATACCTTGCTATCACTTTACCAGGGGCAAAATACAGACGTTAAATACCCAGCTGTTGATCCTAGAGCCAAATGGATCCTCTGGTCTCTAGAATACTTTATCTAGTAGGATTTTTCTCTGTCAAATAACACACTTACAAAGAAACCCTAAAACAACAAGAAAACAACTCTAAGCACTAGCTGCACAGTTTAGGAAACAAAAAAAAAAACAAAGCCCAAACTCAAGGCTGATGCTTTCTAATCCATGAAGTGATGACATTGATCTGTCTAGTCACTCTACATAGGATTGCCTGGTCTTCAGACACTCTCTGTAGGTTTTTTTTTTTTATTTTGGCAAGAATATGCAGAGATGAGAAGACAAGAAACTCCATTAGAAAATAACCTGCTTGGTTTGGTGTGGGCCTGCACAACAGTTTCCCGGGATCCACACACCCTATATTTGCATCAGTAGCTCCTTTCCCAACATTTGGGCACATAATATCATACAAACATCTTGCTTAACTGAGTCCTCACTGAGGTGAGGGTACAGATGTAGGGTGCTGTGGATGGAGGCACAGCAGAGAACAAGAAATCTGTCTCCCTCCATTCCCCGTCTGCTGACAGAAACCTGAAGCCGTGTGGGATGCCTTTCACCCCATCTGCTCCAGGTAACACAATAGCCATTTGCCATTTGCCTTCAGGAGGTGGCTCTGCTTTAAACCAAACCCAAAGCCTGACTAAGAGAGGCAATGTGGGCAGGTCAGGAGCACATTCCTGGACAATGCTATTGATGATGATATACAGTATTTGTGTGCTGCTCAAACTGTACTTGCCAGTAACACTGTACAACGTTTTTATCTCTACCTTGTGCTGGCTGTCCCCTCTGCTCTTGTTTTGCAGCTAAACCTCAGCTACAAGTGCAGCCAGGCTCATGCAACTGCATCAACAAGGTGGCCTGCGAAGGAAACAACTGCTAAAGGCAACATGAGCACCTCTTTGTGAGGGGCTGGACACGGGAGGGCCTCAGAAAAGTACACTGAGTTCAAGGCACCAGCTCAGTTCCTGCAAATCTGATGGGCTCAGACCAGCTGAAATGCTCAGCCTCTAAACCTGCCCACCCACACGGAAGCTGACCTCCCTCCTGTTTGACCCATTAAGTTTAATTTAGGATACATATTGAGATTTATTTCTGTTGCTTGTGGTTTTATCTCTTTCCTTTTTCAGCAAGCACTGAACAATCCCACTTATAAATGTTTCAGCCTGAGAATGGTCTGAAATGCTCTGTCCTTCTCCAGGGTCACACAGAGCAGATAAGTGGAGAAGGTCCAGTGGGAAAAATGGCACCTTGAGCTCCAGAAATGCAAACCACAACGGCACGCTGCACCACAGACTCCTTCCCATCTCAAAAACTTAGCTCCCCATTTGTAAGATAGAGACAGCCACACTGTCCTGACTCACATTAAAGGAAGATAAATACAGTAATAAACACGAACTGCCTCAATTCTCTGCAACAAGACCCCTCCTGAGTGCAGAAAATTGCCATTTCCTTTGGTTTCCCTGTAGTAAGTCTGCACAATCACATGCTATTCTATTGTGCTACCAGATAATTTTGCAGCAATTTCCTCTCCTAAGACATTTGACTTCACTGTAAGCCAGTTTAATAGCCTATAGATATTAACATGATCCCTTATTTACAATAATGGGACCTTGCAGCTACTGTAGCTTACAGATGCAATTTATTACAGGATGTTACCACAATTCGCAGGCTACCAGAAAACATTATGCCTGGTTGTTACAAATGCCATTTTCCTTGTTGAGATAATAAAATAACCCCTTAAATGATTGGGATTTTTCCTTCTTCTGAATGTCTGTGAAAATTAATCTTACTTTAAAAGCCTCCTTTTCCCCTGTGGTAATGAGAGCCTCCATGTATCTTGTTTTTAAAGGCATGCCCTCTAAAAAAAAACCTACGTCATGTTTATAGATTTTGAATCTGCGAGTTCCTGAAGCTTCAGCTGGAGTCAACAGGTGTCCAGGGCACGGGGAAATGATCTGCAGAGAGTCAACAGTTTGCAGGACCAGGCTGCATCCCTCTGGGTAAGAGAATCCCCCCTTGCTTTTCCTGCCTTCTGAGCTGCTCATCACCTGACATTGACTTCTCCTGTCATTATTCTTGCACTCTCATGACATTTCACAGCTAAGAACAAATGCCTCTGGAAAGTTTGGGGATTTGGGAAGAACAGGAGGGTTCAATGTAAGGGAAGAGGTAATACCCTTTAACCTAAACTGTTTATAACAAATCTTCTTTATTAGGCAATAGTGTGTTTCTAAAAAAGAGAACCAAACTCACTGTCAGCCCTGTTGTTCCTAAAACCATCACAGCAATGCAGCTGTTGAAACATTTCCCCATTCTTCTTCCCTTGGCACATGAAGCATTACATGACTTTGCTTTTATATCGTCCTGATGCCTACACATGACCCAGATTCTCTTGGGTCAGACACCTCACAGGCACATGGTCCTTGTGCAGACCACACTTCCCCACCCTGCTGCACACTCAAGCCACCACAGGGCTCAGACCTACCCACCCCTCATCTCAAACCTCTCTTGGTTGTTGCGTTCTGCACCGTAATTTCTAACTTTTGGGGCAGATTCTGCTTTTGCAGAAGCTGCTTCCAGCCCAGGAACAAGGCCTTTACTCAGGAAACATCCACCTTTGCATCCTGGCAGGACCAGCCCCGCAGTTTTCATTCTTCTCGCCTGAAAATGCAGGACAGATTCGGCTTGGCTCTTATTTCTCATTTGTCTGGAAACAGCTCTAAGTGCCTAAATGAACTTAAGGCATGCAGTTTATCTAGGGAAGTCCAGGACAAGGCTCCCAGGGGTCCTTTACTCAGAACTGGCTCAAGTAAAGGGAAAAGATGAGCCAAATCCAGACTGTCCCTGCTTAAGGAGGACAGCAAGCACTCACAGTCTTGCCCTGCGTCCTTCACTGGCTAAAAGAAACCCTGAAGAGTCTGGCTGGCAACAACTTGAGCTGCTTGAGGGGTGCCAAACAGCTGCAGGGTTGCCTGCTGTCCCCTCAAGTGGCAGGTGGGAAGTCAGCCCACTACAATCACTTTTATCCTTCAAAAGCCAAAACCTCATTGCACATATCCTGCTTCCGCCCAAAGCTTTACTCTGTTCACCTTCTTCACAGGATGTCCTGCCCCTCATTTTTTTAATTTGGCAAAGGCACTGTCAAAATATTCAGTGGCTAAAATATTTCTGATATATAACACACTCAAAAATGCAGCTGCCGTCTCTTTTATAGCGTTTACCCTTCCTGGAGATAACTGGAGAAGCCTTTTGAGAGGAATGGGCTGGAGGGAGGAGTGAAAAACACAGGGACATGCACATGTCCCCAGGGCCCTGATCCTACCCCTCCTTCAAGGCTGTTAGCTGTGACCATACCTCGTCCTCGAAGACCACGAGCTGTGTTTTCCGTAGCTGGATGTACCGATCCTTCCACAGTCCCAGGAGCCCCCCGCTGCTTTTTTTAATCCAGCCATACTTCTCTGCAGTTGGAGCAGACTTTGGTTTCTCTGAGACCTCTTCCTTTGTATCCTGCAAGGACAGAAGGGATAAGCAGTTACAGCCAAAGCATTTTCCACCATCAGAAAGCCTGCCCAGAGAAGATCTTGGTATCCACCAAATGTAGTCCCTCCCCAGTATATCACAACAGAAAAGACTGGCATCTTCCAGAGGAAAACTCAACCAGCTCCCACAGGAGTGGGCACAGACCCTGGCCATCCCTAGGGACACTGCTGGGATGGCAGCAAGTCCACCTTGCTCCTCTGTTCCCCCAGGGGCTCTTCTCCCCTCTCCAGGGAGGTACTCCCTGCTCACTTGTGCACCAAGTGCCTTCTCTCCTCTGCTCCTTCAGCTTTCTGATGAATCCCAGCAGGATGGATTCTGCTGGCATCAGAAGCAACACCCATATTTTAGCCAAAGGCCACTTCTGCAAGCTTCTCCTCTAAACGTCTGTGCTTGGTCATCATCCCCAAAACAACTCCTGTGGGTAAAGCCACATCGTGAGGGCCAGGACTTCATCATATCCACACTAAAATGTTCCCGGCAGGTTACAGATCAGAGCTTTCCACCTCTCCAGTGTGCTGGAAGAGCCTTTGCAAAGGTAGGATCCCCATATCCCCTCCCTTGGAGCACCCTGCTGCTCCCAACACCCCATGGACTCCTCAATAAGCCTCTTTCCCTGGAGCAGGGCAAGGGGAATCCCTTGTTGAGCCAAATCCCTTACACAAATACCTCACCAGCCTTGTGACTTGTCAGGAGAGGCCAAGCTTAAAGCCTCCAGCCTCCTCCCAGAAACCCCACTGTCCCCCAGACCCAGTTTACTCCACATCCCCATATGCAATAGCAGCAATCCTGCTGCAGAGAGCCAGCACACAAAAAGAGGATGTGCAACAAAGGAGAGCCCCAGACATCCCAAAAATGCCCTCACTTCACAAACTGGACCGGCTGGAGCTCAGACATTTTGTTTCATAACACAGGGAAATCCCATGTGCATGGAAGGGAGCTGGAGCTGGACACTCCCATGGCCAGGACAGAGTGCCTATGGACAAGCTCCAAAAATTTGGAGGAGAGCCTTGCTAATGAATCTGTTTTCATGCACCAAACTCTCAGTGAACACACCCTGGGACAGCAGCTGCCATGAGGGTGATGAGTTCTTATTCCAAAAAGGGAGCTTGCACCCAAAAGGAGATGAAAAACAGCCTAAACACCCCATGCACCCAAATTGATTCACTAAGGCTGGGAAAGGGGTGGGCTTTGCAGGTAGGCTCAGGTGCAGACTGGGAACATGAAACTCAAACTGTGTTTCACCTGAAAGAAAATTGGGCCGAAACCTGTAACAACCTAACTGCCTTTTGAAGAAGTTATTTCAATTGTACCAAGCTGCCTCTGAAATGGCCACAATACAGAAGGATTGAGCATCAAAAAGTTTTCCGGGAAATGAGAGGGACTGCGTAGGGTGGTTTTTTTTTTAAACCTGACTTTTTAGGTTGCCAGGAAGTTGTATTCAGTTGAGATCTGCGACTTCAGCAAACAGCAGTTCCTGCACAAATATAGACCTGCTGGTTTCCTGATCGAGAACCCTTTTGATGTCATTTTTAGATAATTGGGCATGGACTTTAACCTCCCTCATAGCACTTGTGCATGGATGTGGCTGTATGAAGAGTTTATTCAAGTGAGTCCAGACCAACAACTGCTAAAATGTTTTTACTCTTCAAGGCTTTTTTTTTGCTTGGCAGGTGAATTTTTGCTGGGTTTTTTTCCCCACCTGGCAGAAAGGCTGAAATCACATGGTAAATATGTCTATCCATGCTCTGCACTGCAGAGTGAAAACGACTCTGGTTTTAAAATAAAACTACTCCCTGTGAAGACACAGCGCACAACGTCTATCTCTGGAAAACAGCCTGCCCCAGTAGAGCTGGGGCTCATGTTGGCACCTCTGCACAAGGCACAGCGAGGAGAGAGGTGGTTTGGAGTCTGGCTCACCAGCTCTCCAGCCTTCAGGGACAGCACCTCCCCTCCTTGGCATTGAAGGGTTGTCTTGGAGCTCACCCGCTCCCCAGACCATTCAGGAGCCCTGGTTGGAACCACCTGCCTGAAAGGAGCCGTGCACAGGGCACCCTCCACACCAGGCAGGACTTCCCGCTGTGCCAGCACTGGGAGCATCCACATAGAGGATCTGTGACTCTGAGCCTCACCTGAGCAGCCCAGGAGAGGGAAGGTGAGGGAAAGTGCAATGTGATGGAGAGTGCTGCTCTCAGCAGGTGACAACAGCCACAAGCTCTGCCCCTTGCACTGCACAGGAGTCACCTGAGCCTGAGCTGCCTTCTCCAGTCCCTGCTACAAGGCAGATGTGAGGGGTGTGATCCTGCTCTCCATGGGGATGTTGAGCTGCCAGGCTCTGGGTCAGCAGCCTCCCCCTCACACAAACCCAGCACATCCCACAAGGTGGGACAGGTGCTGTAATTTCTCACCTGCAGCTTAAGGACATTAAAAAACTTCGGTGTTGGTTCCTGCAAAAGCAAGAAGTGTCTTGGAGATGGTGCCGGATATTTTTGCAGATTATTTTTATGCCAGTCCTGCCCTGAATCAGCAAGGGGAGGTTGGCCAGGGAAGGGCACCAGGAGCAGGGTATTGTGTCCATCTTGTGTTCTCTGCCTGCGATTCCACGATTAAAACAGAAGCATGACACAAAGACATGAGTAGCTGTTGTTAACTCAGCTATATATGAGCATTCTGAAAGAAAGACTAGGACATCCTTCCTGGGATGTTCTTGGGCTGGATTCATTCCTGACACCACGTTAAATCCATGAGAAGAACTCCCCTGACAACAGCCAAGTGAGCCAGTGTAAATAAAGGAAGAACTGAGTTATCCTGATGCTGGCTCACACCAAAGGCATCACTCCCCAAACCAATCCATATGAGACATTTCTGCATTTCATACCAGGCTGGCCTTACAAGAGAAACACCAGTTCTGCTCCTTCAACTTGGTTTAGCCTCACATTTCACAGATCAGCAGAGATCCCAAATCAGAGGGACAGGATGGCTTTTTATTTAACAATCAGGCAGTTCTTTCTCCCCTCCCCTGCCCTCTATTTTACGGGCCCACAAACCCACATACTCTTCATGTCTTCCAACACAACAAACCCCCAAGAGTTGAATCACGGTGGTGTTTTTAAAGTTACACAGTGCACAGAAGTGCCTCAGCCAGTTACAGCAACTTCATTTAAAGCAAGCAGCTCACTTATCACACACTCCTTTCTACCAAGGTGCTGATGAACACCTCCCAGGAGACAACCTACATCCCCACATCTCCACTCTTCTTCTCCCTTTCCACATTATGTCCCAAACCTGGCTGTTAGCACTTCCACTTCTCCCCAGTCTGCTGGAGCAAAACTATCTCACTGGAAACAAACTGCTCAGATCCACGTGGAACTTGGGGAACTGCATCTGACACCCCCTTCTGCAAGCAATCCCTGGAGGATTCACGCACTGCTAAAGAAAAGAAGCCAATGAGATGATCAGTGGATGCCGGGGTAGGTGCGAAGCCCCTTTGGCCGGCGGCTGCCAGCTGGAAGCAGTTTCTCTGCTGTGGATTAATTTCATGGATGCCAGCGGATAATAACAACTCTCAGTCACTACCAACTTGGGCTGCCTTGCCGTCTCCCTGCTGTTTTAAAAGAGCTTTCATTCTTGCCACAGAATGTTGGGAGCTGAAATAAGGGGGTGTGAAGGGGGAGAGACAAGCCACAGCTACAGGGATCTCATGTATCAGAGCCTGAAGTCCTCCAGCAGTCCGTCCTACCGGGAGCTTTCTTTGTGCACGAGCAGCAAAACCTCATTCAGGGAAAGGAAGCAGGAATAATTGCGTGGCCAGACGAGGGGAGAAAACGACCTGTTTAACTTGCTAACAAATTTGTGGCATCTTAATCAATCCTCACAGGGATGGATTATTGGGGTGTGTGATCCCATGGACCTGAAATCCTACGTGTGCAGAAGTAGCACCACTGCCCTTCTGCGAGTTAAACCCGTCCCAAACAGAGAGGAAGAGGAGGAGAAGTGGGAAGGCTGGAGGTGCGTAGACATGTCCAAGCCGGCAGTCTGACCCAGGCCCGGCTCCAGCGGGGCAGGACAACACCCCAGCGGGAGTCACTCGGGGTGGCCCAAGCACGCGTGGAACCCGCCCGGCTCTGCCAGCGCCGGCCGAGCCCGGCAGCCCCTCCCGGCCGGCGGGGTCCAACATCCCCAGGGCTG
>VZRZ01008652.1:1120916-1157853 GCA_013398175.1 Climacteris rufus
GGGGGCTCCGGGAGCGGGCAGGTGCTGGGGCACCGGGAGCGGGGGATGCGGGGCCGGGGGGTCGCGCCGGGGACTGTCGGCAGCGACCGGGGAGCTGCCGGGGCTTCTGGCACCGGGAGCTGCCGGGGGTCTCACGCCGGGGGACGCGCGACAGGAGAGGAGCCGGAGGTTCCGGGAAGCTGCCGGGGGTCCCGGGATCGGAAAGGCGGCGGGGTCTCGGGAAACTGCCGGGGATTCCGGCACCGGGAGCCTGCGGCAGATCCCGGGAGCGGGGAGCTCGGCGCCGGGGAGCTGCTCGGGATCTCGCACTGGGGGTCGCGGCACCGGGAAGCTGATGAGGGTCCCGGGACGGGGAATGCGGCGGGGGTCCCGCGGAGCTGCCGGCGCTCCCGGGACCGAGGCGGTGCCGGGGATCCCAGAGCCGGCAGATGGACCCCGAGATCTCCCCTTTGCCGGGGGTCCCGCCGAGCTGCCTGGTCTCCCGGGACTGAGGCGGTGCCGGAGGAGCCAGGAGCGGGACATGAGTCCCGGGAGTCCCCCGGAGCGGTCGGGATGAGGATGAGGACGATGAGGCGATGCTCTCGGAGCGCTTTAGCCCGGGGGCGGGCTACCCCGGGGTGAGCGCCCCTCCTCGGGGTGCCCTCGCCCCGCAGCGCTGGGGGGGTTGCACAAGTTCCTCCCATCCCGGGAAGTTGTATTTGTGGGTTTGACAAACTTTGGACTCTCTGGCCCGGGTATATCGGAGATCTTGGGAGCACGGAGAACTTTTGCTTTCAAACCCCCGCAGAACACGAGTGGCTTAAAGGCGATTTTCAGCACAGCATCTCGTTTGCCTCTCAATTTCTTCATCCCCTGCAATCCCAGGTGCAGGCTGGTGTCCTCGGAGTTTGTTCCAGAGTTGATTGCCATGGCGCTGCCCAGCGCTTTTTTGGCTGGGTGACACTTCAGGTTGTCCTCCTGCCCAAGGTGTCTCCCGGACTACAAATTATAACCTTGCTTTATATCGCAACCCTGCTTTTAACTATAATTAAAGTCACGGGGTGCTGCATAAACATTTTTTGGGGCGGGGGGAGGCTGAATTGGGGACATTGTCTCCTGCACCCGTGTTGGTGGCATCCCATGGGGGATAACCCCTCACATCCCACCCTCAGTCTCCTACCTGCCGTGCTTAGCTCTCGTCCCACCAGGCAGAAAATCAGATGTATTATTCAAATGCCTCTATCACAGGGCTGGGTAAAGGTGGTTGTGCAACCCAAAGGGCTTTTCGGTGTTTATCCCTCTTCAGCCAGAGAACATCTTGATTGAACTTCCCACTCTCCCAAGTTGCATCAGCCTAACGTCAGCTCCTGGTTTGGGGTTTTGCTGTGTCCCTTCCTCGCTGGAGTATCTGTCACCCTCCCTCCTTCCCCAGCATCCCGGCTTTCTGAGCTCATCCCTATGATGCTGGAGGCATTTGGCCCATGGGCACAATGTGGCTCCACTGGAGCATCCATCCCTCCCTCCTGAGCCCTTTCCCTGGGGCAGCCCTGTGCAGGCTGGAGAGCAAGGGAAATATTTCTGTGGTTGCATCAGGGTGTTCCTGGCTCCCGCCTTTCCCCTGGATACTGGGAGCTCGTGCACCACTGGGGCTTCCCCAGCTGCTCTCAACGCCCTGCCTTCAGCTCTCCATCTCCCCAAGCTTTTCCCACTGCGTCTTGGGCTTTTTTCCACTGGGTCCTGTCCAGGGCCAAACCTTGAGGAACCACTTTCCCTGCACGTGTGTGCTCGTGTGTGATGTTTGCAGTGTTGTGCTTGGGGTTCATGGTGTGTTGAGCCCCCCGGGGGCCTGGGTGTACCCTGTTTCTCCTGCTGCATCATCAGCTTGCAGAGCTGCTGGTGGTGGCACCATCCCCAGTGAGATGTGCCCTCCTGGGGGTCCTGATTCTGCACAAAACCAGCTAGAAAACTCTGCCGAGGATGTTATCACCCTGGGGAGATGTTGAGTGGAGTCCAAGGTGGCGAGGGAGGAGGAGAGGTGATGGTCACTGAAAGACCCAGCAGGGTGCAAGGACGCTCGGCCCTGTCTTGGTGGCTGGTGACCTCTTCTCCTCTGAGATGCAATCCTGGGGGCTCCTGACATGGTACTGCCCGGAAAAAGCTTGCTGGGTTTGGCACACACAGCTTTGAGCTGACCCCGTGTTTTCCGTGCCCAAACCAAGCACCAGGACACCGTGAACTCGTCTGGGTCATGGTAGAGTGACATTTCCCTCGGGGAATCACTTGCGTCAACTTTTATTTAAGTGAAGCAAACAACTAAACAAAAGAAACAGCTTTTACACCCCCCGAACGCCTGCTCGTTCCTCCCCGCCGGGCTTTGTTCGGCGGCTGTGCCGGGGCGAGCCGGGACAGGCCCTGCCCAGGGCGCTGCGAGGATGCTGCGCTGCCGGAGCCCGGGGGTGCTGACCAGCCCGCCCCTATCCTGGGGGATAATCCTATCAATTTCAATGAATTTTAATCTGTGTGGTGTCCAACGCGAAGTTTTGGGACGGCTGGAACATCCTCAGCAGTCTCACCTGCACTGCGGGAGGCGGATGGGATTCACTGGGGGCTGGGTTTGGATTCCTGTTATCTCACAGCTCTGGGCTTGATCCTTACTGGGCTGAACATGTCTGTGACCATTTGAGAACGACCTTCCCGAAGGCAGCAGCTCAGTGACTGGACCCTCATCCCTGATGGGAATGGGGGGTGTCCCCAGGAGAGGAGTGCTTGCTGCCTTCCCAGTTGAATCCACCCTTGTGGAAGACACCAGTGCTTGTGTAGCTGTACTTTGCAGAGATGGAATGGTTTGGGTGAGATGCTGGAGGGGTTGCATTGCAGAGCCCTCACTGAGCTGACTAACCACAAGGAGGACAATAAATCCTTTTTCATTTAAAAGAAAAATGGCGCTTTTAAGTTTTTCTCCTTAGAATATCTTGGGTGGAACAGGACTTTTGGAGGTCTACCAGGCTGGTCCACTGAGGTCAGGTCTCTGCTCAGATCTTCACGTTAGCCCTAGCATGAGAAGGTTTTTCTTATTTTTCCTTCCATAAATCCCAGGAGGGTAAAGAAGTGGGGCACAGATTTCTTTTCCTGCTGCTCTGGCTCTGTATCCCCAGAGCCTGTGATGAGGTCATCACCCTCCCTGTGCTCTTGCTAGTTTGCATAGCGCGGTAATTTTGCAATTATTTGTGAAAAGGAAGGAAGAAAATCTTTACTTAGAAAGGAATTCCTCCCCATGAGCATGGTGAGGCACTAGCACAGGTTGCCCAGAGAAGCTGTGGATGCCCTGTCCCTGTTCCAGGCCAGGTTGGATGAAGCTTGGAGCAAGCTGGTCCAGTGGAAGGGCTCCCTGCCTATGGCAGAGGGTTGGAACTGGGTGTTTTAAAGATCCCTTCCAACCCAACCATTGCAGGATTCTATGGTAAACCCCATACTCCAATTTCCAGGCAGAGTGAGCAACAGGCAGGGTGGCCTTGTCAAGGTTTCCCTAAAATATGGAGAGGTTGAAGCACCCTCCTTCCCTTTTTAAAGTGCAAATGGATTTGAAGAATGAGTTTTAAAAGGCAAATGCAGATTGTGGTGAGCAACTGCTTTATGTGGATGTTAACGAAAATGCCCAGTTATGCTGTAATGCAAAGGGGGGAAGAGGGAGGGTTTGAATGAACTTGAGTGGAAATAAATTACAAAAATCACACTAACAGCAGTAAAGTTGGTGAAATGACATTCTGGCATAAAAGGCAGAGCAAGACTAATTAAATATTTAATGCTCGTAAGAGACACTGGCACATCTCAAGATATCAAGTGTGATAAAGATGTAAGTAGTTGTCATCTGCTTTAAGCATCTGATCCTGACAAACCTGTTTGTTCCCTGCTGTCCCATTGCAGCCAACCCCAGTCTGCCCTCAGGAATGTCACCCCAGCCCCTGGGTCACACATGGCCTTAAAGCTGTTGCCTCGTGGGTTGCAGATGGGTGCTTGTAGCATGGCTCTTCCTGGTCCTGTGAGCAAGACACAGGGAGTGCCACTGGCTCCCAGCATCCAGCTCCTGACATGGAATGTGGGTTTTTTGGGGAAAAAAAAAAAGAAAAGAAAACCAACCTCAGGCAAAAGTGATTTTATAGCAGAATCCCAGTTTGTACCCAAACTGTGTGATCTGGGAGCCACATACCAGTGAGTGCAGCTTTTGGGTCATTCCCGTCCCTCTGGCTGTGAATCCCCATGGGATGTTTCACATGCGGTGTCTGGCTGAGATCCCTCGATTCATTGCATAGCCCCAGGACGTTCTCCGTGCTTTTGGGATGAAAAAAGAGGAGTTGTGGTGTCTCCAGATGCCAGGATGAGAGGGCCGGAGGCAGCACAGCCACCCCGGGGCTTGGCAGGGTGGTGCGGCTGGCACCGTGTTTGCCTGCAAATGCTGCCATCCCTGACTCCAGACTGTGCACATTTAAATCCCACGCTTCCCAGGAGCATCCCAGGGCTAGCAGGGATCGCATCACCTCTCCTCCTGTGCAGCCGGGGCGAAGCCGGAGCGTCGGGTGGAGAAGGCAGAAGGATGAGGCACAGCTCCCCTGGCTCCGCCGCAGCTGCTGAGCTCATTTTTAGCTCATTATTTCTGCTTGGGAGCTGATGAAAGGCAGTTTGCAAAGATGCCTTTAATGGGTGAAAATTCATAAAAATGTTTTCCGGGCTCTGTTGTGCCGGTGCAGCGTCCGACCACCAACGCTGTTTGTCACAGCAGTGGCTCTGGGGTTTGTGCCAGCATCCTGCATCTCCCTGAACCCCGGGAGCCCTGTGTGAGGGATTTGGGGTGCAGGGCACGGCTGCACCAATGCTGCCAGTACAAAATGAGGGGCAGCCACAGGAAAACATACTTAACAAAGAAAACCCTCTTTTTTTTTTCAGATTGGAAGCTTGGAAAACTACTACCACTTTCACCACAGCAAGACGTTTAAGCGCTCGACGCTGAGCAGTCGGGGACCGCACAACTTCCTCCGCATGGACCCCAAGGTACGGGGCTGGGCAGCCCGGGGTGCCCCAGCTTCTGTGGGGTGCCAGGATGGGGGTCCCCACCTCCCCCTGGAGGAGGCTCTTGGCTTCATCCAGGTCAAGCGTGAGCCGGAGCACCTTGGGATGACTCGTTATCCCTGAGCCACAGCCCTGCGCGCTGACGCGGTGACTCATTGGACACCGAACAGGGATCGGTGGTGAAAAATACGTAAAAGTGACTAAACACTAACATCTGCCTGAAAGCCGGGAGGAAGAAAAGGGGGAAAAGCTTTCCAGGATAGAAAGGCTGTTGCATGCTCGGGGTGTTGATCCAGTTGCCACAACACTTGCTGCCTCAATGGTTGCTATGTGTGAAATCCTTGGCAATAGCTCTGCATTGCTTTTTCCTAGAGCAAGCATCCAAAGGGATTTTCAGCGCAGCTGAATTGACAAAAGTAAAGGGGAGGGGGGGACGAAGGCAAGGGGGGACCTGGGTAAGCTGGGCTCAGAGTGGCAGGGAAGGGTTGGGACTCTGCCTTGGCTGTCCTTCTTCCCTGAGCCCTGTGAGGTGTGACTTGTGCAGAACAGGGGAAGGGCTAACGGTGGGGAGAGTCTTTTTTTTCGAAGAGGGGGACATAAAAGCAGGAAAAGCCATTTTGGTGAAGGTACTCATGCTGTATTGAACTGCTGGTGCTTGCACTGATGCCTGGCCACCCTGGGATGTTCCCAGACACCTTTGGGATGCTCTTTCCCAGGATATCTCCAACCCACTCAGCACCACACGACCCATCTGCATCTCTCCAGACACACACAGCAGCCCTGCCCTCCCCAGGCTTTCCGGAGAGATTTGCTGTTAAATATTTGGACAAGGTCTGTAGCACATTTTTGAGGAGGCGCACGCGTGGCTGCCTTGCCAGCGGGGGGAAACCTCAGCGAGGGGAGCCTGGTGCTCTGGAAGTGTGCTGGGCTTTAATTAAAGCTGTTCGCCCTCAGGGGGGTGCACAGGCATCCCAGCAAATGATGAGTTTAGCTCTGCATTTGAAATACCCCCATTTGAATGAGTCTGGTTATAATGTAAACTAAATCAATTGGCTTTTAGTCATATTAACATTTACCTTACCTTGCTCTATGGGCTCCAAGCTGGAGCAATTAGCTCCTGTTCTCTTAATCCTTCCTTATCAGTTCAAAGCCTGTTGGCATGTCTTGTGTCTCCCCCTCTCCCATGCACATTTGCAAATCGTTTAAGTGATGCATTTGGATGGCACCAGCTTAGCATGCATGCGGGAAAACATCACCTCGAGGCACAAGGACAGGAGCTGGAATAGGGGAGATGGAAACAAATCTCCAAGAAATCCTGAAGAACCAGCCAATCCGGTTGTTTGCAGGTGCTGGGTGGTTCCTGCCTCCCAGGGGCTATTGTTTCCTGTGCTTATTTGTTTGCTGTGGGGGTCGGTGGCATGAGCTGGGCAGGAGGACCACGGCCAAGCTCTCCACCCCCAGGAGGGGTCTGGGACAGGGGAGCCTCAGGACACACAGGGCAGCACCTGCAGGCCTGATCCTTGTTGTGGCCATGCTGTTGCTCAGCTGCCCTGTTGCCCCAAAAGACCCCGCTCTGGCTGCTCCTTCTGGGGCTGATACGAGCCAGGAGATGTAGTGGGTGATGGAAAGGGAGGAAGGATGTGGCAAATCCAGCAATTCTGGGGACAGATCCTGGTGGTGAGAGGTGTGGAGGGGCAGTGGGATGCAGAGTGGGGTCACACCATGCAGTGCCACCCCTCTTGGGGCTCCACTTGCAGCTCTCATGGCCACAAACTTTCCTGGCTCGCTGGGATGCTCCTGTTGGTCCATGCAGTGCTTGAGCCTCCATCCTCACTGCTCCAGTCTCTTAATCCTCATCAGGGGATGCCATGGCCTTAGTCTCTGTCCCTCTGGCCATGCACCATGGCAAAATCCACCCCACCTGAATAATTTGTCATGCTTTATGGCAAATGTGCTGGAACCATCTTGTTCATCCTGGATCTCCACTTTAACTCCCACACATCCACTGGGATAAGTCAGGCTGTCACTTTTCTGGAGCTGCAAAGGGAGTGGCACCCTCACATGTGCTAGTTATTGTTTGGTGGAGCCACCCAGGCGGGCTGGATCTGGGCATCACCCACTGAAATTCTCAAAATGAAGGGGAACATAAAAAACTCCTGCTTTGTTTCCATCAAGGGCAGAGGGTCCAGCTCACTGCTGCCTGTGCTGCATTGTGGGGTCCTTTGGTGCCACTCATAGTCACCTCCTTCTTGCTAATTGCTGCCAGTACCTACAGGGGCTCCAAGAGAGCTGGAGAGGGACTTTGGAAGAGGGCCTGGATTGACAGGACGAGGGGGAATGGCTTCAAGCTGACAGAAGGCAGGGTTAGATGGGATTTTGGGAAGGAATTTTTCCCTTTGAGGGTGGGGAGGCCCTGGCACAGGGTGTCCAGAGAAGCTGTGGCTGCCCCATCCCTGGAAGTGTCCAAGGCCAGGTTGGATGGGGCTTGGAGCACCCTGGTGTAGTGGAAGGTGTCCCTGCCCGTGGCAGGGAATTTGGAATGAGGGTTAAGGTCCCTCCCAAACCAATTTGTGGTTCTGTAATAGTTAGGGTTTGCAGGGGTAGAGCAGGGACCCTGGGTCTCAGGACCCTTAACAGTTTGGGTCATTTCTAGTAGTAGAAAGACTTTCTTTTTGTTTTTTTTACATTTCCAATAAGCTTTTCACTCACCCTTGATTAGCAATGGAAGTTGATGCGAGTTTCACAAGCTGCAGGAGCTGCTGCAGGGACGCCCCAGACTCCTTCCTGCTTGCCCATTTCCCATGCCAGCCACATTGATTTATCAACTCTTCCTTGAAATCAATGTCCTTAAACTGCTGATTTCTCTGTGTCCACACGTGATGTCTCCATCGACTCCCAGCCAGCAGCACTGGGCTCGATCAGGAGCCTGTTTGAGATGAAGACATCCCTGTGAGGCAGCTCCTGGCAAAACCCCACAAAATCCCATATCTTGCCATCGTTTCTGCATCCAGCAAAGCTGCAGGGAAAGGTGGTAGCTGTGGCTCAGGCAGTGAGACCCATGGTAATACTGCCAGAGAATGGAGCTTTAAGGAAAAAAAAGCCTGTTATTTGGGCCATAACCTCTATTTAATGTATTTTTATTTTTTTTTAACTAGACCATGAAGTTATATTTTTGCTTCCAGTGCTTAAATCCATCACTGTATAAGCAAAGTGGTGTGCTGTCGGCAGCCAAGGCAGCGTGGAAACTCATTTTTCTATGAAATATATATTTTTTTCCTTTCAGCAGTGTTTTTTTCTTTATAATATATATGTGTTTAAAACCCAGTCTCGAGGCTGGAAGCTGTCGGGTTTCTGACATCCACCTCCATCCGAGGCACAAAGCTATAAACTGTGCAAGAACTCAGTTCAGCTGACAGTTTTACATAAATGAGCCAAACAAAAATTGCACTTTGTATTTTTATTCCTTTTGTTACAAAACCTTAGTCACAACAATGGAGACATCCATATGAGCAGCTCCCAAAAGACCCGGAGCCATCAGGAAGAAAGTGTCCAGCAAGGAGGGATGTGCCACAGAGCCCTGCCAGCTCATTGGCTGGTGCCTTTGCTCTCCCCCAGCATGAACACCTGTAAAGATTTGTCTATAAATTAATTTTACAGCCTTTTTTTCACTAAACTTGGGTTTTACCTCCATGCTGAAGGCAGGAAAGCCCTTTGTGTGCAATAAAGGGTCTGGGTGGGGGGTGGGTTAATGCTTGACAGGGATGGGATGTGACGTGACTGCTTCCAAAGCAGCACCTTAGGCAGCTCCTGCTGCAGCACCCTGAGCAAACACCAGCATTTCCCAATCTCAGCCTTTTCCGGATCATTTCCCGTTTGATCTCTTCGCGTGTCATGCCCCGCTGGAAAGCAAACAAATGTCAGAGCGGTCGGCTCCAAGGCCACCTCACACGCAGCCACTGCCAGAAATGCTTCTCTGGAGCTGGCCATGTCCCCGAGATCTGCCTCAGCCGTGTGTGGTCATCACATATTTTTGGGGAATGCGCGCTGTGCTCGGGTGAAGCTCCCAGTTTTATCATTTTATCAGGAGGAAGGAGCTCGAAGCATGAGCAGCCCCGGAGCCAGGTGGCACCGTCTCAGGGCTGAGCTGCTGCCTCCCAGCCGGCAGGAAGGATCAGCCCAAAAACTAAGCCAAGCACCTGAGTCTTCTCCAAAACTTTGACTAAACACTGAAATATGTGCTCTGTCTCCAGCGGGACTCCAGCGCGTGCTTCTGTGCTTGGTTAAGCCGGGGGTTTAGGCACGCGCTCGCAGGCGACGTTATTTGTGCTCAAGGGTTTTGCTGCACCGGGAGAGGAATCCGGTGTCTGGCTTGGACAACACAAAGAGCTGAGCTCACCCTGTCTGTCTGTCCATCCATCCTGTCTCCTTCCAAATGGAGCTGCTGTCTGCACAGCAGCTCTGGCCGTGGAGATGGGGTTTGCCAGAGCACAGGCTGACGCTGGGATGGGTCCAGGCTGTGGCTGGCACTGCTTCTGCATCCCACGTCCCATCTCAGTGGGCAATGCCAGGCTCTGTGCCCACAGGTGGTGCTGACCCAGGTCTCTGCTTGCAGGTGGACTGGCTGCAGCAGCAGGAGGTGAAGCGGCGGGTGAAGAGGCAGGCCCGAGGGGAGCCCCATGCTCTGCCCTTCAACGACCCGGTGTGGCCCAACATGTGGTACCTGGTGGGTGTCTCCCTGTCACTGCTTTATGGGAGCTCATTTATTCCTAAGCAAATGCACCATCAATCTTTGCTCAGCCCAGTCAGTAATGAAATACCTTAATAGCAGCAAATGTGCTTGGCAGCAGGATTTTAAAATTGTGAATTAATATACCTGAGAGTCTAGTTTGAAGTGTTTCACCCTTGTTAGCAGCCCCTCATCCTGGTCTGTGCAGCAAAGGCTTGGGAGCAGCACTGCTGTATTTTACCCATCCCAGAGCTGCAGCCATCTATTTGTAATATAATTTTTCTGCTGCCTGCTTCATCGATCTGTGTTTGACAGGGAAATTCATTGAAAATTAAGGGCGGAAAGGAAGCGAGCACTTCAAAACCCAAGAGCCCATAGTATTTGAAATGGAAGAGAAAAAGGATAATAGGGAGATTGCACTGCCTGGATTAACTGCTGCTGGATGGGTTTGATCTGTGGAGTAAAGTTATAACAAATCTGCAAGTTATATGGCAGGGGGTGGGTTGTAAATATATTTTCTGGTTGATTAAACGGACTCCCAGCCTGGCTGTTTGCTTAGATGGGCTGGGATGGGGTTGCAGCCCTTTTGCAGCTGTGTTTGTCCCCGTAGCACTGTGGAGATAAAAACAGTCGGTGCAGGTCAGAGATGAACATCCTGGCAGCCTGGCAGAGGGGCTACACTGGCAAGAACGTGGTGGTCACCATCCTGGATGACGGCATAGAGAGGAACCACCCCGACCTCCTGCAAAACTATGTGAGCTGGGGGATGGGCGGGATGGACTGGGGCTGATCCTCACCATGGATTGATTTCTGGAGAATTTCTGTGTGTAAACACAGCTGAAGTCTGTGCATTGGCATATTTAGAGGAAAAGTCTGTTTTTTTCAAAAAAAAGAGCTTGAGATGTTTTTAAGAAGGAAATGAGGTTTTTAGATAAGAAGTTTTGGGGGAAACTCCCTTTGCAGCTGCCTGGGAAGCAGCCGCCTCCCTCTGCTCTCCAGGACAGAGCCAAAAACCTGCATGAACCCACTCAGCCCCAGCTCAAACCCCAAATGGCCACAGTGGGGAGGAGGGGAGTGCTGGACCCATCAGGATTGGGGCTCAGAGGAGCAGTCCCTGAGGTAGCAGGATATTTTCCCTGGGAAACATGCAGGACTGCAGCCTAAAACTATTCTGAGCAAACAGTCAGAAACTAAGGGGAAAATGTAATTTTCTGCCCTGCTTGCCTCTATGCTTCAGCTGCTGGTCACCACAACCACCTGGTAAGTTGAATCTAATGGTGACAACATATTTTCAGGACCCTCTTGCAAGCTACGACGTCAATGGGAATGACCACGACCCGACTCCACGCTACGATGCCAGCAATGAGAACAAGTAGGTGATGCTCATTCCCACAGAGCCAGGGTCTGCATGGCCAGGGTCTCTGGGGTCCCTGAGGCCATGTAGCCTCCCTGAGGTGTCTTCCAGGTCCCTTTCCCCATCCCCAGTGCTGCAGAGGAGGCTTGCACGGAGTCATTGTGTTTAGGAGTCATTGTGTTTAATGCAAATCCAGCTGGTGCCAACCACACTAATTGCTAATGAACCCTCCAGCCATCCAAGACAGCACCAGGGTGTTCCTTGCCCTGGTTGGGGATTAAACCACATGAGTCAGGATGGGTGGCTGAGACAGCAAAGCCTGGATGCACTTTTCAGGCCTCAGTTAAAGCAGGACAGATATGTGTGGAAAGGAAACAGGAATGCGAAGAACAGCTCATATCAAGGTGCAAGATGCAAAGGGGAAATTGCATTTAGGTGCAAAATGCAAAGAGGAAGTTGCATCGAGGTGCAAAATGCAAACAACAGAATGGATTTAGGTGCAAAATGCAAGCAGCAAATTGCTTTCAGCGTTAGTTTCCTCCACCCACCAGCCCTTGCTGCAGGTTTTGGGTAAGGGCTCTCTGTCCCTCTGGGCACTTTCTTCCTGTGCTCCAGCCTTGGGGCCGGTTTTGGGTGCTGGGTGGTCTGTGGCTGGAGGGATCCCTTGGCATGGCCATCAGCTGATGGGGGTTTCTGTCTGCAGGCACGGCACTCGCTGCGCGGGGGAGGTGGCGGCGGCGGCGAACAACTCCTACTGCATCGTGGGCATCGCCTACAACGCCCGCATCGGAGGTGAGGCCTGTGGCTCCCCTGCCCCTTGCCATCCCCACAAAGGACCATGGCCACCCTGGCCACACCAATGGGCTCGTGGGGCAGGTGGTGGGATGCTGCTACCTCAGATATTGCCAGGAGAGAGTCTCCTCCTTGGTGCCTCGGCTGCAGGGAACCCCAGGGGTGTTGGGGGACACTCGGTGATGTGGCGTGCAGGGCACCTTGGCTCCATCTATTTTGGGGTGGAAACTTTCTGCTTGGTCTGCATCCTTGTCATGAGGATGCACATGGATTGAGGATGTGGTGGTTTCAACTCAAAAGTCCCACAACTGCTGTTGGAGGGTCTGTCCTTGGGGTGGCTGTGTTTGCTGTGGTTGAGCTTCAGAGCTGATGTCAGTCGTTTGTGGGGTCAATGTCTGTGCAGGTCTGGGGAGACCCCCAAAATATCCTCAGGGGAAAAATCATCAAGGAGGTGGGGGACCAGAACTGAGGGGCGGGGGGATCTTCTGCACAGTCCCTTAAATTACATGATGTGTGGAAAGCAATGAATCTCTATCACCAAATTGGATCCTGCTGCTAATCAGCATTGCTGAGTTCATTTGCATTAGCTGAGCTAGTTTGAGCTGAGGCAGTTCTGGCCAACCCAGGCACCCCTGGGAAGATGAGGGTCTTAGTGGGGGTGGGAGTGTGGTGTCCCATCTACACGGCTGGTGGAACCATGTGGGTGACAAATGCCTGGAGCTGGGTCCTTTCAGCTTTCAGCCCCATCCCTGGCATGGCTGAACAGGAGAGGGGCTTTTCCTGCAGCCCCTCCTACCACGCCAGCGCTGGGAGAAGTGACCATTGAGAGCATGGACCCAGGTGCCCATGGGTGGATTCAGGGTTTAATTCCTTCTCTCAGCTTGTTCATCCTGGCTGTGCAGGAAACAGCTTCTGTTAGGGTTATGTCTGCATGGGAGCAGTGCCCATATGGATCTTGCTCCTGGCCAAGCACCACCAGAGGTTGCCTGTGCCAGGAAAATCCCCAGAGGGAAGAAATAACCCCAGGGAGAGTGAATAGAGGACTGGTAGGGGCTGTAACAGCCCTGCATGTGTGATGGTTTCTTACTTCTTAGAGGCTTCTTGCCTCTAAAAACCCATCCCCAAGCACACACCAAGCAGCAGTGGAGCAAGGCAAAGCTCCTGGTAAGCTTTAGTGCAGTTTTGGATCCTGCAGGATCAGGCCATTCCCTCCATGCTCCTTTCTCCACAGCAGCTGTGGAGACGAGCGTTCCTTGTTGACATTATGACGACCTTTGGGTCTCATTTTAATTTGCTCCCTTTAACGAGTGCCTTGCCTCGGGGGTGTGCTGGGGAGGTGTTGAGTGAGACAAGGCACCTGGCAGGGGTCTGGGGGCTTCCCACAATGTCAACAGGCAAAGGGGAAAAATAGAGTCTGAGCCGTATCAAGTTTGGGATCACGGAGGAAAATACGCTATAGCTGCAGTGAGAGTGATTTTAGATGGATTACACAAATAAAGCAGCGATTAATGAGCACAACTTGTTGGGGAAGCCTATTTGTCACACTTGGAGAGCTCCCATCTAATTTTACTGGCTGCTCCTCAGTGCTCTTGCATTGCTTTTCATATGCCCTGGGCAAAACACATCACTGCTCAAGCAAAGGGCTCCTGCCATTCCTCCTCCTCTTCCCTCTCCTCGAGTGCTCACTCTGGAGGTCGGTGTTGCTCCCTGTGTGACACAAGGCTCATTTATTTTGCACCATCCATCCCTGCTCCCTCTTGCTCCCCATTATTTGACTGGGGAGTCCCACATTGTGGGTGGTTGTCTCTGGGTTGACTTTTGGTTGACTTTAGGCTGATTTTGGGCTTGTTGATGAAAACAGCCACATCTAGCAAGCACAAACTCCATCCCTCAGCTGTTTTTTCTTGCTGTGTGCAGCTCAGACACCCGGCTTGGCTTTTCGCCCCTTCTCCTTGTGTTTTCTTGTTGACAAAGAGGAAGTTTTTGGGAATTGCTCTGCTCCCTGGTTTTACATTGCTAAGCTTGGTTTTGGCTGGTTGGGGACAGCGTCAGAAAGAGATATTTGAGTTGACTGGTGTCCAAAGCACAGCTGCAGCTGGAATGACATCTGCCTGCATTTGTTTGCTTTAAGACAAAATACATGTGGAAGGGGAAATGCATTTCTATAAACCAGACTCTCCCTGGCTGACAAAATATGATGCTGAAATTTCCAGCATCACTTTTGCTGCAAGGGCTGTTTCTGGGCAGCCGGTTGGGGTGCCTGGCACCCTCTATGTGCTGTGTGGAGAGGGAATCCAGCAGGGAAAGAGTGATGGAGAGCAGAGTGGGTTGTGCTCTCATATTGCAGCAGTTGGAGGCTGGGGGTGTGCAGCAATCCCCCAGCCCATCCCACTGCAGCTGGGGGGCTCTTCCTGCAAGCACTCTGGCTGGTGGCTCCTGGCATTCCCAACTGGAATGAGGGTTATCCCAGGTGCCATTGTTGTCCCACCATGGGTTGGAGTCCTGGCTCTGATTTTGGCCATGCAAATCATAGTCTGGGGTTTTTCCTGGGGCTTCTCCCTCTCCAGGGAACCGCTGGCATCAGTTGGGCAGTGATGGGGTTTGGGGATGGTCACAGTCACCCCTGCTCAAGGGGAGAGGCTTCATCCCACCAGTGTGCCTGCAGCTGGGAGGGAAACACCAGTATCTTCCAGGTGGAGAAATACATTAGCTAATGAGCTAAAAGGGAAGAAAAAAGGGATTTAGTGGGGGGATTTTGCCACTGGGGAGTGCAGTACCACTACCACCACCCAATCCCTACCAATGGAGGGGAAGTGAATTTTAACTCCCCCTCTCCATGACTTGCCATGAATCCAGCAAAACAGAAAACTTCCCCAGTAGCTCCCCAGCATCCTGCTGCCAGGCTCGTTGGCATGCGGGGCTGCGGGTTGAAGCTATTCCAGGCGCGCCTGAGCCGTGTGGTTTCCGCCGCCGTTAACAAAGCCCTTTGATTGCAATCCTCACACTGTCATCCACGCCATGAAGCCCTAATGTCTGATGTTTTTGTGCTTTTAGGCATTCGTATGTTAGATGGAGATGTAACAGATGTTGTTGAAGCGAAGTCGCTTGGCATCAGACCCGATTACATTGACATTTACAGCGCGAGCTGGGGGCCAGATGATGATGGGAAGACAGTTGATGGACCTGGTCTATTGGCCAAACAGGCTTTTGAGCAAGGCATTAAAAAGGTGTGGATCCCACAGCACCCAGACGCGCTCGCCCTCCTCCCCCTGTCCCGTGGGAAGGGCCGCGGCCGGCCCGGGGTCTGGCGCGGGGATGGGCAGCTCGGCCCCCTGAGGCGCTGCCAGCACTAGGGCTGGGGCGGGGGGGAGCCAATCACCTCTAATTTTTCCTAGCATCCCCCGCTGTCCCTAAGAGCTCCGGTGGATTTGGCAGCCGAGGGTGGTGATGGTGGGAGGTGCCTCGTGCTGGTGGGACCCCTTGGCACGGCCGGCACAGCCCCGGCAGAGCAGGGAGGCCCCAGGTTGTGTTGAGAAGCTCTGCTGGGATGAGAAACCCAAAGAGGTTCTTGGGGGGGTAAATTTGCACCTCAAAATGTCGCCCCTGGATGCTGGCATGGACAGAAGTGACCAGCATCCCAACTCCCAGTATCTCCAACCATTACTCCACTCTCCTGGCACTCCTGATATCCTCTCCCACGGGCCTCTGTCACGTTAAGCATTCCCCTGGTTTTCCACCCAGAACGAGCGGCTGTGTCATGGCTGGGGAGGGTCACGGCTGTTGCCACAGGATCTGACAACAGATTGTTGTCCTTGAAATCCTCCAGCAAGAAAGTTCAGCCAACATCACATGTGATTGACAGCTGTCAATCCCTGCTGGGGATGCCTTGGCCTTCCTGTGCCCCTTCCCTTTTTGAGTACTTTTAAAAAACGCCCAATATTGGCTAAAAGCATCAGGAAAAAGGCCTTTCTTGGCAGCTTGGGGAGCGCTGCGGGTAAGTGTCGCGGTGGCTCAGGGCTCCACAGTGGTGTTCCCTGGGTGCTCCAGGGAATCTGGGGTCGGGGTTCCATTGCTGGGAGCCCCAGGCTGGGCTGTGGAGCCCCCACTTTGACCCCTGCCTCCACTCCTTCCTCTGCTGCCTCTTCCCGCAGCGTGCCTGGAGTCGGGGCGGCCTCTTATCTAAAAATAGGGTGGAGTGTTTTTCCCACTGTTTACTTGATTTCCTGCTGGGGCGTTGAGCCTGCCGAGGAATCCATTGAACTGCCGGGGAGTTCACACCGTGTAAATACGGGGGAACAAGCTGCTTTTTAGACCTTATTTTTCCATGCAGGAGCAAACGGGCAGCAGCAGGGTACTTGCCCAGCACAGCCCCTCTGTTTTGGGATGCTTGTTTTTGCCTCCCACGGGACACCCTGGTCCCCCCACAGCCACCCTGTGTTTGCAGCACCCACTATCCTGCATGCACAGCTTGTAATTGCCAACTCCTTCTCCTTAAATAACAAGGAAAGCTGCAAGCAGATAGTTAACCGCCACCTTTAGCCCAAGCAAACAGCTGTAACCGAGTTATAAATCCTTAAAATTGAGTTTTTAATGGAAACATTAAAATAACCTTTATCTATTAGTGATAGGACTGTGCTGGGGTAATTTATCATCTTGTTTCTTGTTCCTCCAGCCACACTTTATTAGTTCCTGAGCTAACGAGGGGATATTTATCCTGGTCACTCGGGGAGTGCTGTTGGGCAAACACCCAGGCCCCGCAGTGCTGCGGAAGCAGGAGATGCTGTGCACCCCACAGCCAACTGATGAGCTGCTGGGGTGAGCTGGATCAGCCCCAGCTTGGCCAGGGAGGGATTCCCTGGTTTAAATGATGCCCAGATCCAGGTTTTATAGCAGCCCCTCGCTGGCATTGCTTTGGCTTAGGAGAATGGCAAAGGGAGAAGTTGGGTGTTTGGGGTCTACTCTCAGAAATCTTGATTGTTCCTTGTTTGAGAGCAAAGGGAAAGAGAGGATTTTTCCAATCCGAGGGAGTTGCAATACGTGGTGAGCTCTTGCTCTGCCAGGAAATGCTGTCAGGTGTTAGCTGTGCATTGTTGTAGTGTCATTCATGTGCCTGTTCACGTCCTCATGTGACTGCTGGCTCCAAACTCACTTTCCTCCAGCGCAGCCCTGCCCAGGCATTGGGGGATGTGGGTTTGGAGCAGGTCTGAGCCTTTCTGAGCTCCCTCGGGTGTGATGTTTGGGCTGAGGGATGAAAGGGAGGTCTGGGCTCCGTCTTCTGATCCCGTTTGAAATCATTGCTACCTCTCCCCATGCTTTGGCAATAGTGCCTGGTTTTATTCCTCCAATTAGTGGTTTGGGAAAGCTTGGATTGCATGCAGTGGGACTCATCCTTGGAAGTGTTTGGATTTTGGTGTGGGCAAGCTGGATGGTCACTGTCTGCATTGAGCATGTGGGCTGGGATGCTGCCACCTTAGAGATCCAGGAAGCCCTGGGAAGTGGGATGGGAGATGCCAGCAGCAGGCTTGGTGGGCTGGTAAACTGGGTCGAGCTCTCTGTGACGTGGAGCAGGGCAGTAATTCCCTTGGCAATTGCACTTTTTCTTGCAGAGCTCCAGACAGCTCTATTAATCTTTGCTAGGGAAATACCCACCCAGTTTGGCTGGGAGGCAGCCCAGATAATGAAAACTTTCATAAAGTAAGGAAGGAGCCTGACTTAGCCTGTGTATCCAGAGGCAGGGTCAGCTCAGAAAGCCTCTGCCTCAGGAGGGGGGCGAGACAGGTAATAAACCAGCCCGCTGCCCCCGGCACCTAAAGCCCACAATAAATCCCAGTGAACTCCTCCAGAGCAAAGCTGCTCTATTATTATTATTATTATTATTATTATTATTATTATTATTATTGTTATTTTTTGTGGAGGAAGCTGCTGCAGAGCAGTGGGAGGGAGGTAAACACCAGATCTGCCCAGGCGAGCGCCGAAACCTCTGCATGGCAGGAGCAGCCCCGGGGAGGATGGGGCTGCTCTGCTGGGCTCTTCCATCGCCTGCCAAGTCCAGCAGCACTCCATCCTCCCCAGAGAGCCCTGCCTTACGGGGCATGGAAGAGAATCAGCCACTTCATTTCCTGCCCCTAACCCCTTTGGATCACCAAAAATCCTTCTTTTGGGGATGTCGGCACCTTGCTTGTGAACCCCCGCAGGGCTGGCTTGTTCCTGGGTGTCCTGGCAGAGGGGCTGGATGGAGGGGTGAACAGGGCTCATTCCCATGCCATTGGCTTCCTTAGGGGTCCCTCACTGGCACCAAGGCTGCTGCTGCCAGGTGGGATTCTCCCCTGGCTGCAGGGAGGTCTGGGCAGCAGGCACACCCCTCCTGCCCCCCCAGTTCCCAGGGGGCTCCCACAGCTGTACCCGGTGGGGGTGGCTCCACCAGATGTTCTTGCCAAGGGATGGGGAGGGCAGAAAAGGCTGGGATTTAAAAAATAAAAAAAATATGCAAAAGGAACCTAAAGGATAGGCCAGGAGAAGGTTTCTGGTGGTTTGGGTGGTTCACAAGGGGCTTTGTGGGCTCAGGAGATGTGGGTTTTGGGGGGATTCCCGCCAGTTCCTCCTGCAGGACCATCCCAAAAAGCACTGTGCTGTGTGTTAGTGCCTGATCCAGGGACTCTGAGTGCCTAAGGTGTTTTCCCCCATGGAAAATGCCAGAATCCTGTTGCTGGAGGCTCTGCCATCCTAGTGGGGAATCGCTGCCTGTAAACTGGGGCTGGCTGAGCTGAGGGACGTGTGGGGAGTGACACAGGGGGCTGAGCACTGGGCAGGGTGGGACCCATCCTTCCACCCTAACCAAATCCACAAAAATCAGACTTACCCCCTCCTCCCCATGCTGAGATGGCCTCTCTTTCTGGACAAACACCTCCTCTTAACCCTCCATCCCCTTTCTGCCCACAGGGTCGCAGGGGCCTGGGGTCCATTTTCGTCTGGGCATCGGGGAACGGCGGCAGAGAGGGCGATTACTGCTCCTGTGATGGCTACACCAACAGCATCTACACCATCTCCATCAGCAGCACCACTGAGAATGGCTACAAGCCCTGGTACCTGGAGGAATGTGCCTCCACCCTCGCCACCACCTACAGCAGCGGGGCATTTTATGAACGGAAAATCGTGAGTTTTGCCCCAACTTCGAGTGGGGCAGCATCCCCTGGGTGTTTTCTGTGTGGCTGGGCTGGGTGATGGCTCAGTTGTAAGAGCCAGGCTTTCCCCTTAGCTCTGCAGTGGGTTTTGCTCTGGTCATCAAGAGCTCAGGGTTGTGGTGTTTTCCCTGGTAAATGGGTGAAAGGGCTGCAGGTTTGCAAAAATACCCATGTAAATATTTGCCTGTTCCCCAAAGCACTTGCTCATTCAATCTTTTTTTTTTTTTTTAAAAAAGTGAATTTTGAGGATTTTTAGCCTGAGAGAGGAAAAAGAGGGAGGACAGAGGCATTTAACAGAGATGTGGCAGGCCCAAACAGAGAGCAGAGACTTTCTGGATCCCAGGCATTGCCTGAAAGTGTGTGCCCATGTGGGTCAGCCCAGTTTTCCCTGCCACCAAGGCTATATTTGCCCTGTCCCAAGAGCTGCTGTGGTCTGGTCACACCAAGGCTGTTCGTTACTGACATCCCTGTGCATCATCTGAACCTTGGGAAGTAAAACCTCTCCCACCAACACAGCACCTTACCCAGCCTGGGAGGGAGCCTTCCACCCAAATGAGGTTTTCTGACCAAAGAATGTGTTGGTTTTTTTTCAACAAGTCAATAATTTGTTTTGGTATTCAGGACTGATTTCTTTGGCCCCCAAAAGGTGAATTTCCATCCAGAAAACAGAATGCAAGTGCCATTTTTATGGCACTCTAGGAGTGTTCGCATGGCTGAGTTGAGCCCCGGTTCAGTGCTACTCAAGCATTGCTGGGGGAAAAAAACCAGCTTCTGCCTTTCACCCCAGCTGATCCACAGCCAAATGGATGTTTTTCCCTGCCTCTTCAAACAGTTTTTGCACCTTTGAGCAAAAGAAATGTAAGCACAGGGGTGTTTCTCACACACCAAATGTATCTGCAGCGCATTTTTGGGGCTCTGTGCACCCTGATGGCATTGGAGTCATGGCAGGGGCTGGGTACCAGCAGGCTCAGCTCCTCTCTGGCAGCATCCCAAGCAAATCTGGGGTGCTGGATGGGGTAGTGCCCGTGCTGGGAGCATCTTGGGGGCTGCAGCTCCTCTCTCCACAGGTCACCACGGATCTCCGGCACCGCTGCACCGACGGCCACACCGGCACCTCTGTGTCCGCCCCAATGGTGGCGGGAATCATCGCCTTGGCTTTGGAGGCAAAGTAAGGGTAATCTCATCAGGAGAAATGTTCCCACATTTAGCACCTGCTGAACAAAACCAGAGACAAACTGGTTTTGTTTCCTCTGGAGCGGCCAAAATGGGACAAAGTTGTTTTAAATCGCTCCTTTCTGGCAAGGTTTTATACAGCATTGTTGTTTTGAATCTAATCTTCCCAGAGGTGTTTTATTGATCTAATTCTTCACTTGTTGCCATCTGTGGAAAAGTTTGGGGTAGGTCAGATCAGTCAGGCTTTTCAGTAGGTGCATTGAATCCGCTGACAGCCGGCTCCAACTGGAGTTTTATAAATACTTCCTGGAAAAAAAAAATGTCACAAAACATCACAGACATTGGGAAATGTCAGCAGAAGTGACGGTTTTCAGCAAGTGTTGCATTTCTGGGGGAAAGGGACTACTTTTGTATAATGTCAAAAACTCACAGAACCTGATTGTCAGTGACACAATCCTGGTTCAAATGAGCTGCTCTTTTCTTTCTGTCCCCATCCTGGTCCCATCCCAGTCCCTTCCTGGTTCCATCATGATCCCCCAGCCCAGGAACAGCCCTTGGGCATTCCTGTGTTGCTTCATGAAGTATCTTCTCATGAGCTTATTATTATTTTTATGGAGTGGAAATAAAATTAAGGCTGGGAATAAGAATAAGCCTCAGGGCAGCACTGCACTCTCATCCAGGGATGGTGATTGCTGCTCCAGTCCTCCTCCTCCAGTTTAATCCCAACACCCAGGTCGGGTGAGAGCATTTCCGGAGATGCCGTTTTCATTACAAATATATTAAAAGCTTTAGATGTAATTTTTGAATTGTTTAGCTGAGGCATAAACTGCAACATTAAGTACCAGAGCTCCGTGCTCAGGCATTCCATTACGACAAGCGAGAATAAATTGAACTTTTTTCTTTAAATGTGGCTCGAGAGCAACATAAATCCCAGCTCAAGATGCTGAAGAACTGGCTGTAAATAAAGTGGGGAAAATTCTCCAGCAATATCCCTGAGCTGGGGGTGTGAGGGGGCTCAGAAGCACAGAGCCACTCAGTGTCCAGCATTTGGAACACATAAACCTCAGACAAATCCAGTCTGGAGAGATAGAAGCAATTCAGGTTTAGTTTTTTTGTTAAATGAACAACCCAGGTTTTATTCCAGCAATCTTTTTGCTGTTATTCCTGTAAAGGGAAAGTTTGTTCAGTATTGTGCATCAGCAAACTGCTGAACCCACTGTCCTGCCTCAGGATGTGCTTCATTCCTTATCTGTGACAAGAAAATGGGGAAAACCTTCTTGATTTGCTTCATTTCTACCCTAGAGCACGAGAGCCAAATTGGCTTATCCAGGAGTAAATCCTGCAATTCCCATGGGCTCGTGGCACCTCTTCCTGGGGCACCCTGCTCTGCTGGAACACCTCAAGTGATGGCAGGGTGTCAGCATTTAAATCATCAATTCTTGCTTTTTTTTCAAACAGGAGAGAGGGTTTTTTGTTTGGTTGTTTTCTTTACCCCCATGGGGTACCTGCTGCTGCTGGGAGGACTGGGAGCAGCAGGGCCACCCCGTGAGCCACGTGTCATTGCAGCCCCCTGCTCACCTGGAGGGACGTCCAGCATCTGCTGGTCAAAACCTCGCGGCCGGGCCACCTGCGAGCGCCCGACTGGAAAACCAACGGAGCAGGGCATAAAGGTGAGAGGCTGTGGGGATGATGGTGGCAGGGCAAGAATGGCCAACCAAGGGAAAATAAAAGTCCCCAGAGATTTGCTCATGGGGGCAATTCACTGTGGGTGGCCACTATCAGCTTCCTTGGGGGCTGTTAAGGGGAGGGAGGAGAGGGCAGTAATTCATGGGGTGAGGTGCTTGGGACTCTTGCTTGGTGGAGGTTTGGAGAAATTGTTTGGTGGAGGCTTTCCTGAGCTGCAGCGTTTCCTGCTCCTTTCCTTGGGCTGCTCCCAACAATGGGTCTCCCATGGTGCCAGTGTGGATTTGGGGTGTAACTTGTGCAGGGTGATGAGCTCCACGTGCTGAAGCACCCCATACCCCACCAGGGCCAACTCCACACCTTACCTGATGGTTTGAGGATGCTGGGGAGGAGCTCCTGATCCCTGCTGGGAAGGCAGTGGGTTTCTGAGTCTTCTCTCTTTCCAGTTAGCCATCTATATGGCTTTGGGCTGGTGGATGCTGACGCTATTGTGGTGGAAGCCAAGAAGTGGAAGATGGTTCCTTCCCAGCACGTCTGCGTGGGAAGCCTGGACAGGGTGCCCAAGTGAGTGTTGTGGGGTCTGTGCCTATGGCTCAGTGAAGAGCAGGTCCCACGGGGGCTCTCCAGTGCCAGCTTTGACAGTGGCTGATTTTTTTTGCCCTTTTGCAAGATTTCGCTTCTCAGATGAGTGATCAGCAGGGAATTTTTGAGGCCCAACAGTGAGAGACCAAACCCACCTTGCCTGCTGGGTGCTACGTGAACAGTGATGTGTTGGTCTCTCCACCGTCTTCTACCCACCACTTTGTCTTGATGGAAGACACCAAAAACCGGTGCTTTGTTGCAATAGTCCCAAATTTCCTATGTCTGGGTTCTCTTAGAATTTGACTTCAGGTTCAAATCAGCTCAGGCTCACATCTCATCCCTGGTAGGTCAGTCCTTGCTAGTTTAAAGGATGGGATCAGAGATCTGACCAAATGGACACTTCTGATTTACCACTGCTTGGCTGTAGAGCGAGAGAGTTGTTCATCAGAAAAACCTTCCAAAGACTTGCATATGCAAAACGGGAATGAATGTGGAGCCAAGTGTGTTGGTGAAGCTATTTATCTGATACAGACACTAATTACAGCCCAAAGAGGAGCGCTGCACTCATAATTATAATAAAGCAGCGCCCTTGCAGCCCATAAGGCATAGATCTTTAAAGCACTTCAAACTCATCTCGTTACCATCCAGCAATTCAGCAAATTCCCGTGCTAGGACACTGGGAACTGCAGTGGTGGATAAGATAACTTTTTCTGTGAAGCAGCAGGAGGCCGGGTTCAAATATAACAGAGCGTCTGTGCCGCTGGGAGCCAGGAGCACCCTGTCCCCACGCCCATGCCGTGCCCTGTCCCTGGCAGGTACATCCGAGCTGACCACGTGCTGCGCGCCAGCACCCTGAGCAGCGCCTGCGCCGAGCACCGCGAGCAGCACGTGCTGCACCTGGAGCACGTCGTGGTGCGGCTCAGCATCGCCCACCCGCGCCGGGGGGACCTCCAGATCAGCCTCATCTCTCCGGCCGGGACCCGGTCACAGCTCCTTGCCAGGAGGTGAGAGCGCGTCTGGGCTGGGCATCCTCCTTTAGGGGTTGCTGAGGGTTTCCTCAGGTTTTTGGGGAAGGTGGGGAGCGTGCCCAGGTTCCAGCTGCAGGGGAGCTTGGTGAGAGGGTCTGTGCGTGCAAGAATCCCTAAAATCCTTAGCTACCTATCTACCTTTTCCGATGAAATATGACATTCAAAGTCACGTTTCTTGGTGCATGGCATTCCCACTGCAGGGTGTTTGACCACTCCAACGAGGGCTTCAAGGGCTGGGAGTTCATGACCGTCCACTGCTGGGGGGAGCGGGCGGCGGGGGAGTGGACCCTGGAGATCCATGACACGCCATCCCAAGTGCGCAACCCCGCTGTGCAAGGTGAGGATTCCCCCGTGCCCACCAGTCCCTCTCGCTCCCAAAACTCTTTATAGGCTGCTTCTCTTGGCTGTAAATTTTGCTGTGAGTTTTATGGTCTCCAGCAAAACTGTATTGTCCAAATTTTCAAAAATGGGAATGAAACATCAGCTCTGAATGCAGGAGGCTGCCGGTCTGGCTGTACCAGGAGTGAGTTTTCTCCCAGCAGCAGCAGCAGTCAACTGGCTGCACCCAGGAGCCAGGTTTCCAAAATTAAACTGTAATGAGTCAAAAGGAGGAAAACCAAGAGCTGTAATTGTTGTTTGTTTGTTTTGCTTGACTGCTGGGACATCTGGCATGTGGGCTGGTTGTGCAACGGCGCAAGGGGATGATGCCCCTCGGGCTGCAGACGGATGGACATCCTCCCTGGGCTGCCACTGTGCTGGCAGGGGGTGGCTGGGCTCAGCCTGGCCCCCTGCATGTCCCCAACCCTGCTGTGTCCCCTCCTCCCCAGCTTGGCCGCCTGCTCCCTGACCCCTTCCCAGCAAAGGAGCCGTGTGGGCAGGATCCAGCCCCGCTGGGAAGGGGCAGCCGCCTCGCTGGCTGGTGGCAGCGGGACATGAAGCATCCTGCCCGGGGCTGGCGTGTGTTGTGGGGGTGTTGAATCCACACAATCATTGATAGGAAGCCAGGAGTATATTAAAAATTTCTCCCACGCTACTTTCTGGCAGGAGGTGCACGTGGGGGTTCATTGTACAGAGTGTTTCTGTTCGCTGCCTTCACCCGAAATCTTTTGAACTTGGAGAGCAGCAGCAAAGCGCCCACAGAGCTGCTTTTCCCCCGGTATTTACAGTTTATGGCGAGTGTTTCTGAGCCCCTCACGGGCATCAGGGTTTGACTTTACCCAGCTTGGCAAAACAAAATGAAAACGAGCATGTTAAGTCACCCCCTCAAAAGGTCTGTGCTGGGTTTGAAGCAGAGAGGGCACAGCAAGAGGAAAAAGAGGGAAGATGCTCCCAGCTCATAGCAGAAACAGGTATTAAATGTTAATTTAATACCATTAAATTGGTTAATTTAATATCAATTAAATACTATGGGTGTCCTGTTGCTGGCACTGCTGCACCCCCACATCAGCCCCGTGCAGCCTGGGCTTTCCTCACTCAGGATATTTTAGATTTAAAGCAAATTCAATTCTGTTGGTAGAGGCACTTCCCCAGCTGATGCTGCTGGAGCTCGCCCCTTCACAGGCTGCACACCAGCACTGCTCAGTGCAGCAGGTGTGTCCTCTCATGCCTTTGGGAGAGCCAGGGGATTTGGGTATTGGAAATTTTAAGCCCTTCCTGGAAACACAGGGATTAGGAGTTAAAGCCGAGCACGCTGCGGGCATGAAGCAACTTGCATTGATGGGGAATTGAAAGACAAACGGCGTTGGAAAGAAGCAGCAGCATTTTTGGACTCTTTCCCCGAAGCCACGTGGCTCGTGAAGGGTCTTGGTGTGGGTGTAAGGCCTTGGGGGGGGTCTCACCAGGTGCAGCACAGACTTTGGTGGCTCCCACGGTGTTTTGGGGGATGCCAGGCTCAGACCTCTGATATGGCAAGCAAAGGGATAGCTGGAGCAACAGCAGCAAGAAATAATCCAGTGTGTGCCAGGCAGCTTTTGTCAGACAGAAATAATCCTCAATTGTGGAGCTTTTAAAATCACTAGTTCTCTCCTGTGTTGGACACAGAGACTATGGTGATGCTGTGGTTCCTCAGATGAGTTATGGAATTAAAAATCCCTTGTAGGTGCCTTAAATGGCTGCATTATTGCAGGCTGGGAGCTCAGGGGCTCATGAACTTTTCTGGGCGTCCTCTGTTTTCTTCTGCATTGCTGTGCCAGTGGTGACACCCTGATGGTCCAGTCCATCCTCCTCCTGCTTCCCCCAAAACTGGGTCCCCCCGAGAGGGGCGAGATGGGGAGCAGGATGGGTGACGCTGCACCTGCCCCACAGGGAAGCTGAAGGAGTGGAGCCTCATCTTCTATGGGACAGCTGAGCACCCCTACACTGCACTGAGTGGGTCCCAGTCCCGTGGGAGGTCACTGGAAGTGCCAACATCAGAGATGGAGCCATCGAGAGCCGCCTTCCTGCAGAGCCAGGTGGAGGTGGCGGAGGAGGAGGAGGAGTACGCGGGTAAGCGCCGGCCGAGCCGCCGTGTTGTGCCCCCCAGAGTACCCAGGAAAATGAAAACCCTGACAAAAGCTGGGAGAGTCACGAGGCCTGATCCTGCCTGGGGCTGAGGTGGGATGGGAGGAGCAGTGCCTGTGGCCAGCATGGGGCAGCAGGATGGTGAAATTAGAAGGTAGGAAAATGCCCCGTCCCAGCCCTCCCGCCACAAATTGGTGGTGCAGCCGTCTGAGGGGTAAAAAAAGCTCCTCTGCCCACCTTCCCTCCTCCAGCATGGGCAGGGGAGGGTGTCTCTGCTGCTCCCTGAGGAGCAGGTCCCTCTTTCAAAGATGATCCTGCACCAGTGTTCAGCCAGAGGATGACTGGGTGGGATTCATTTCAGGAAGATTGAGCTACAGGAGAGAATAGCACCCAAAGCCATGCAGCTCCATGGGATAGATAGGATAAAATTTAAAGGATATAGGAGATAGGATAAGATAGGTGAAGAGTCCAGGTGTCCACTGGTCTGTGGAGGGTGTGCTCAGGGCATCCTGACAGTGAGGTCTGCTCAGCTTCTCCCCACACTGAACTAGTGTCTCCCTCCCCAGGTCTGTGTCACCCCGAGTGTGGTGATCAGGGCTGCGATGGCCCCAACGCTGATCAGTGCTTGAACTGCATCCACTACAGCCTGGGCAGCGTGAAAACCGGCAGGTGAGGGGTGCTGGGGTGTCCCCGTGGGGTCCCTGGGAGGCAGCAGCACCTTTCCTCAGGTCTTGCACCTCAGTGTGGGTGATAGAAGTTTGCACAGAGAAGGAAGCATATGAGAGATAAAATGGATGGAGGAGGAAGCATGGGGATCCCTGTCCTGGGTTAGGGTACAGCGGGGTGGGGGACATGAAGCTGGAGAACCCTGGAGGACCTTGGCCATGTAATCATGCTGGGGAAGAAGCTTTGGCTTTGCTGGCTGGGGTCACCCCCGCCCAAGGGACAGCCAGCATGAAATCACTTCAGGCATTGGAGTTTCCACTCCTCAGTCTCTTGGGATAGCATAGGGCAAGTTCACCTATAGCTGGGACAAGAGAGTCCCCATCTTGGAAGTCCTTGATTTCCAAGACACCGTAAATGTTAAGAATAAGAAATAAACAAGCCCAAATGGCTGCCAATGCTGGGGGATGCCCCGAACGCTGCAGGCGAGGGGACGAGGGGACAGCAGCAGCTGCCTGAGGCGGGAGGTGACCGCTGCTGGCACCAAACCCCGGCGCTCCCGGTTCCTCCCCCAGGATGTGCGTGAGCTCGTGCCCCGCCGGGTTTTTCGGCGACAACGGCGCCCGGAGGTGCCGGCGGTGCCACAAGGGCTGCGAGCGCTGCGTCGGGAGGGGACCGAGCCAGTGCACGGCGTGCAAGAGGAACCTCTACCACCACCCCGAGATGGGCACCTGCGTGGTGCTGTGCCCGCCCGGCTTCTACGCCGAGGAACGTAAGGATGTTTCTCTCACTCGCAAGCTGCAGCCTGAGGATGTGCAGGGGTTGCTTCTATTTTAGGTGCTATGGGTGGAGAACACACCTTGATTTTTGAGCGTTGGCTTTGAATCTCCCCCTTGACACACTTTGCACGGTGGAGGGAGGAGGGAAACCTCTGGGAGGTTCGGAGGGTGGTGCAAAGCAAAGGTGCTCAACGCAAAGCTCTTAATTAGAAGGCTGTAATTAATGATCCTGGCTGCTTGCAAAGCATATTTCTTTTTAGCAAGCAATGACAGATAAGGTCACCTGCAATCGCAGGGATCTGTTGGGGAGGGATGTTCCTTTCCACCCTGGGGAGCGGGTGCTGGGGTGCACTGGGGCTCTGCGGCTCTGACTGCTGCTTGCAAATCACTGTCCGGATTTTATTCTCCCTGCTTTGCTTTGTTTTTTGAAAGGTCAGAAACGCTGTCTGAAATGTCATCAAAGCTGTAAAAAATGTGTCAGCGAAGCAGACAAATGTACTGCATGCAAAGAGGGATTCAGGTAAAGCACCAGCATGGGAGGAGTTCATACCTGCAGCATTCATACCTGTGGTTTAAATTTGGGAAAACCGATGGGAAATTAGAGAATGATTTAAGTTAAAGACCAGAGATCCTGCTTCCACAGTACTGCAATTGTGGTGCAGCATGCTGGAGGTCTGGGAATTTATAGGTGGTGATTAGTGTCCCTTTCTTAGCTGAAAACCATGATTTAAATTTAATTTCATTTTCTCCAGCTCTTACCAGGGTGGTGGGTAAGTGCTCTGTAGAGCCATATCAGGCTGAGCTGCTCTAAGCAGGCTAAGAATGTTCCTTGCAAGTGCAAGAGACCCTTCCCTCAGATTCATCCATGCTGAAAATTTTATCTGATGTACCTGTCGAGTGGGACTAGTGTAGGATAATGGTTTTCCAGCACTGCAGGTGAGGCAGAACAGCCCTGACCCTGCAAGGAGCACTGGGTGCCGTGGCTGCTGGCCCCACAGCACCTGTGGGATGCAGAGCCCATTGTCAGCACTAGGGAGAAGCTGTTTTCCATCCCCAGTTTCTCATGGAAGGATGATCCCATAGCAGTCTGCAGTGTTCAGGCACTGTGAGTCAGAGCCACAGTGTAGCAGTGGGGCTCGCTCAGACAAAGAAATTCTGGCTGCCAAAAGATTATCTACTCCCTCAGAAAAGCACAAGTGGAGGCACTTGTCAGACATAATCCGCATGGTGCTTGTTTTTTATTGTCCAATATCCTTTTAAGCCAGGACTTCAAATCATCCCCACCACGGCAAAGCAACGCCGGCCCGGCCGCGGCGCTGAACCGATTTCCTTTTATTCTGGGGAGCCTCAGTGGTGCAAAAGGTCTTTGGGAGAGCCTGGCTGGCTGCCCATGGGAAAAAAATAATTTTATTTTCTCCTGGATGCTTAATTAAGGGACCTGCAGCTGTCCCTTGGTCCAGGCTGGACTTTTATTTCTCCTGAAACACTGGCTGGCTTTCCGACACCTCCTGTGCTGCGGGCTGGATGCCGTAGGACTCTGGGGAATGTGGAGATGGGAATGGGCTGTGTTTAGTCCCCATATCCTGTAGCTTTGGGTGCAAATGTTCTCTCTGCTTTCCTGGCAGCCTGGCAGGGGAGAGCTGTGTGCCAGAGTGCCAGCCTGCCATGTACCTCAGCCGGGAGCCCCGGCGGTGCGAGACCTGCCCCGCCAGCACAGGTACGTCCTTGGCCCCACTGCACCCCAAAACCCCAAACCCTCCTGCATCAGGAGCCAATACCCACCGTAGCCCCTCTGAGCCAAGGCAGAGCATGCTGGGGAGGAAGCAATCCCAGCTCTCCAGCACGTCCTGCGAGGTATATGTTCACACTGGAAAGGTTTTTAGGCAGTTTTTACATTTTTATTAGAGCCATTTTTTATTTCTCGATCTCCCCAAAGCCAGGTGCTTTACTTTAATAAGGTTGCGGGGGAGGCTGTAAAACCCTCTCAGAGTGATGGAAGGTGGCTTTGCAGTGGATAAAAATGCCAGGAAGCTGAGGAGTGTTATCCTGTGTTATCCTCTGTTATCCTGGCCACCCCACGGTGCTGGACTGGCCACTCCTGCCTTCCCCCGCCTGCCCCAGTTGCTCAGTGTTCCCTTTAAATCCTGCCTTTTTCACTTCTTCTAAGTCCAGTTATTTTCTATTGTTAACGTTTGCATCTGCCCTCAAAATCATCATAGATCTGATGATAATATGATCTCTAGACAATCTCTGTGCCTTGAACCTCTTCTATCATACATGGGCAATTTCCTTAGACTAAATCCAAAATATTTATTGATCTTGTTGGCAAGCCTGGAAGGGAATGGGCTCTTAATCCCTGAAGAAAATTATTTCCCTTCTAATTCTTATTCCAGTCAGTGTGAATGTACTCCACCACAATTATTTTTCCAGCCTTTTCTCGTCTCCTTTTCCTGCATAACCATTTCTCAAGCTTGGTGCGTGGAAGGTTTCTAATGATACCAGCTCCATCACTGAGCTTTGCTGTCCAGCCACAATACACAGGCATCGGAGTGGGGCCCTCTGCTTTCCCAGTTCCTCTCTGGAGCCCTTCCCTCCTCCAGCTCCCTCACAGCCCAGTTCAGCCTCTCCTTTTCCACCCTGAGGAAACCCCAACCAGTGCATGCTTGGGAGTGGTGGCTGAGGGCCTGAAGGGGATTGTGGTGTGCTGTTCCTCACCGAGCCCTGGTAGCTGGTTCTTGACTCTGCAGATGGACAGACACTGGGTCCTGGCTGGGTTTTTTGGGATAGAAACTGAGTTTTTTGGGGTGGGAGCCAAGCAGATGTGCAGTACCCTGGTGGCACAACAAGCATCTTGTTCATGAGTGAGACAGAGCCCAGGTGGTGGCCCCCATCCCACGTGGGGCTGTGGCCACACTTGCACTGTCTCCAAAACATCCCAGATGCCATTTTCCCTTTTTCCCTGTCCCCACAGGGCCAGGTGAGGAGGACTGCACCCCCTGCAGCCCCGAGGGCCCTGCATCCCACTGGCGCTGCGTCCCTGCCTGCCGTGAGGGTTTCTACCCCGCCGACAGCCACGGGCTGCCCAACAAAGTCTGCAAGAGGTACAGAACCACCCCACGGGCACTGGAGCAAAGCTGGGCCCGATGGGGAGCACTGGCAGCATGATAAAATAATGCTGGAAACAGCTCACAGCTTGATGGAAGTTAAAATAGGGATGAGGGAGCCAGGGCAGCTGTGGGGCTGGACCCCACACGCCCCTGCCCTGTGGATTTAGGAGCTGCAGAGCCGCACGCTCCCCTGCCGGAGCTAGCCAAGGTGTCCTAGGGCTACGGGCTCAGCCCCGGCCTCAGGCTCTCTGGAGGAGGTGTGGGAGGAACAGTAATGTTTAGGTAAATATTCCAGCTTTCAATTAAACTTGCTCTGTTTGCCCCGTGGCCATGTTGGAGGAGCGTTCCCCCTCCTTGGCCCGGCACGGGGCTGCGTGCGGGAGACACGGAGGTGCCGGGAGGCAGCAATTTGCTCCCACTCTCTCCGGAGCTCCGCGCTTCAAGTGGGGAGTGGGAGTGGAGGCAGCCTCATGAAAGCAAACACGAAAGGGAAGGATTAAAGGTGACTTGGGAACACACAACACCGTCCCTGCCTGCCTGGGGTTTCACTCGCCTGCACTCCCTCTCCAGCAGGGAGGAACAAGGGACCAGTATCCCATCCCAGGGATTTCAGGCACAGTCTCCACAAGCCTCTGTCCCCAGGCAGGAGGCACAGCTGCTGGGCTCTTTGGGCAAATGGATGGGAGCAGCACAGGTTCCTTTTGCAGTCCTTTTTCTTACTGGGAGGGCTGAGAGGAGAGGTGTATGTCCCACTGAATCTTCCCAGCAGGCAAGAGCTTTTGGGGTGTCAGTAGCTGTCACTGGGCATTGAGCTGGCACCACCAAAACCATTTCCTCAGGGCTTCAATAACTTTTCAAGCTTCAGATTTGCCATTTTCCACATCCTCTGGTTTGGTCTGGCTGTCACAGTGCCAGCAGATGTCTTCTGGCTGACAGCCCATTTTGGGTGGCCTGACCAGGGTGTTGGTGCTGGTTTAGGCCACAGTAGGGTCTCTGTCCCCAGGTGTGATGACCACTGCTCAGCCTGCGAGGGCTCCAGTGGAAACTGCCTCCGGTGTAAAGAAGGTTTCAGCCTCCTTGGTGGCTCCTGTGTAACAAATGAAACCTGTACCAATGGTAAGTGGCAGAACTGCTGACACTGTAGTGCTTCCCTGGTAGCAAAAATAAGGGGTTTGGGGGATTCCCTTCACCACGTAAAGCCAAAGGTGCAGCTCCTGGGCTTGCTGGGGCACAGCTGCAGCGGGCTGGGCTCAGGCTGTGGGGAGCAGGTGGCTCACCTGGCATTGCTTCTGGATATGTGCCTGTTGCTCAAACACATCCAAGCATTTGTATTTCGTTATAGTTTAGTCTTGGGGCTAATTCTCCCACTCACTGCAAAGCTCCTTTATTCCTTCATTAAAACCATGTGAAAGATGCCCTTAAAAAGCAACTTCTTTTCAATTCTCTCTCCCCCAACACTGGCAAAATTGCAGCATCTGTTACGTGCAATGTTTGTTTATTTAAAATGTTAATCTGCTCTCATTTTCTCTTGTTCCTCACCCTGGCCTCCCAGCTGACAAGACTTTCTGTGAGATGGTGAAATCAAACAAGCTCTGTGAAAAGAAGCTGTTTGTGCAGTTCTGCTGTCAGACGTGTCTTATGGCCGGGTAAAGTTCAGCGGCTGCATCCATCCAGGACTTCCACCGACTGCCAGCCCAGTTTTGCCAAATGTTTAGGACAAAAGTTTATTTTTTCAGCTTTGGGAGAGTTTACATGGTGCTGTCAAGCGTTCGCTCCTAAGTTTGATAGCTTTAATATCACTGTCGGCGCGTTTCTATAGCAATATGTTAAGCAGAGATCGGATCGTACCCTGAGTGATCAAGTCCTGGAAGGAGACAAGCGGTGATATTAACACTCTCAAACGCTCCTGGTGAGCAGGGACCGATGCATGATCCATGTACACACGCTTGGTTCTTCGCAGAAATCCTACGGATCCGCCCGCTGCGAGCGGCCGCGGGAGCCCTCGCCGCAAGGGATGCAGGACTTCTCACACCTGCGAAGAAAGAGCCGTTTGTGGCTCAGTTTTGGTACCCTTTTCTGCCAGGTGACAGCTGAGCTAACCCTGCACTGCCAGCGCCGTGCTCTGTACATAGGTAAAACGATGAACCAGGCGGCTGCGGAGCGGGGCCCTCAGCCCACTCCGGCACTCCTGTTCGGATCCGGTCACTCGCTGCTCCCCTCTGGCCGTGGCAATAACTGGAGGTTTGAGGACCAAAGCCAGAGCTGACCCACGAGGCTCTGCAGGTGTGTCAGCCCAGCAGGGCAGGTAACTGCAGGCAGGCAAAACCCCTGTGCCTACAAGGAGTCGTAGGGATTTGGGGGGGTTTGTCCGCACGGACCAGCCTTACCAGGAAATGTATTTCCCTCCTGGAACTGCTTGTGCATTGCTGATTAATTCAGTTCTGGAACGAGCAAGATCCTTCCTCTAAATGAGATGCTGTCCCAGTTAATCTCTTCTGGCATTTTGTGTTACATCCTTCCCCTGTTTCGCTGGGTACACCACTCTCTCTCTCTCACAAAATCCTCCTGTTCACGGCAGTGATTTTTCTTGGGCATCTATTTCCCAAACGAGACATTCCAGGGATCCAGCCAGGAAACTTAATTCTACAAAACCCTTCCCTGAAACAAACCTTTTCATGCTCTCTCTTAATAGTAAGTCATGTGGTGTTTATATAATTGTGTTTAAAATATCCTTGGCTACGTTGTTTTACAGATTTTTAAAAAATAACTTATACAATCCTTGTTTTTTTTCTCTGTGGACTATTTTTTATATGGGAGTGGGGTATCTTTTTGTGTCTTATTCCTTCTCCTTTTCTCCTCTCTGACCCTGCAAAGCCACTCTTTGCACCAGACGTATGTAAACACTCTTTCCTACGCTGCATGTTCTGATTTTCATTGTTAATAGTTTTAATGAGTTAAACCTTTTGCCAATGAAATTCACAGTATGAATTGTCACCAGTTCCACACGGAGCTGGGATAATCCCTGCTTGGTTTCGGCTGCAACGACACCTGCCCTGCCTGGGCTTGCCCACAAGAGCTCACCTCAGCCAGGTGAGGAGGGAAAAGCCACACCGTCTCCAGTCCTCACCTGCCTGGACCAAATCCAAGGAAAGATGGAGCTTTGGTGAACTGATCTTTAAGTTAATAAACTATTGATCTCCCCTGACAAATGCATCTGTGCTTTTTCCAAATCCATGCAGCCACCATCCTGACTGGAGGCACTGCACATTCTTATTTTGCTGGACAAAGCAGCTCCCCTGGCTGCAGCTCCTGATCAGCCCAGAGCACCAGTGGGAGAAACACCCAGGAACAGATGAGCTGCATGTGCAGAAATCTCACTATTTTTGTCATAAACGTCTTTTACCTCCAGAGGAAACTCAAATCCCAAATACCTGCCCTGTGCCAGGCTGGGTTGGTGCACCCAGGGCTGTCTGGCTGGGGTTTGGGGCTGTGCTTGGGTGTGTTCTCCAGTGGGGGGGATCCTGGATGAGCTGACATTCCCAGCAGCTGGAACCACAGGGCCACCCTTCCCTGGTGGCTGTCTGGGAAGGAGAGGAGCCTCTGGTGTGTTGGGGAATGGAGGGAGCTGTGGAGCCCTTTGTTTGTCATGTTGGTTTTGCAATGTTTAACCACGGGCCAAGTGCCCAGGGTAGTGCCTGGATAGCTGGAACAGAGCTTTTTAAGTGGAAAAAAAAGAAGAGAATGGAGCCCTCCTACAAGGGAAGATTCTTTCTCCGAGATGTGCTGCTGTGAGCTCCTACATCTTGTGGGTCTTCACATTCAACAGATGATAAATGTGAATTAATCACATACAGTGATTCCTTCTCTTGCTACAGGATTCCCCTTTCAGTCTTGGGCCAAACCAGAGGTCAGAACTGGGGTGAAACACTCCTGGCTTCTGCCCCTTTGGTTGGAAAATACCAAACTTCATTTCTGCTGCTGTGTGAGTCAAAAAACAGGAGCTGTGGATCAGGAGAACTGTGTCAACCTTCCAGTTCTCTGGCTCACAGCAGCCTGCCTCTAAATACTGCTCCCTGGTATATTTAGATGTCCTGAAATGCTACAAAAAAAGGAAAATGCTTACTCTTGCATCCTTGACATAACTTAAAATACACACTGGGAAAAGCAATGCAATTTAAGATGACCAGTCCCCAGCAGTGCCAGCTCTATCCTGTTTTCTGCTGCCTTCCAGCCTGCCAGGGAAAGAGAAACAAATTCTGCACATTGAATTAATGCAACAACATCAGCTTCCAGCATTTCCCTCAGAAATCATTCTTGTAAAGTAATAAAATTCAGATTATTTCTCCAAGCTGTTGCAATACTTGCTTGGAGCTATTAAAATCTGACTCTGGTATGCTCAGAGGATCAAAGTGGCTGTGTCTTCAAGATAAATGCATATTTAGGCAATTTATTAAAGCTCATTTCTCTGTTGTCTCTTGGCACCAAAACCAAATCTATAATAGCTGTTCCCTGGAAAATCTTAGTGCAGCCTGACTCCTCGTTTGCAGTTTGGCCGTGGGGTTGAAGCCACGGCCATCTGCCATTGTGTGGTTGGCAGGTGGGGAACACACATCTTAAAAATCATTGCTTTGGGTTTCCATTGCAAAGAAAGGGCTGTGCAGAGCTCGAGTGCAGCGTCTGAGACCCAGGATCCGTCTGCTGGCAATTACAGTTCTATTGTGGCTGTAGAGCTGAGGCAAGCAGATGTATTGTGCTAAGGGAGACAGGTCCACGTTTTATTTGGGCTTGTCAGAGGCAGGACCTGCTTTCCAGAAGGCTGAAAAGAGTTTCCTTTTAACAACTGCCTGAAATGACTAAAGTCTCTGTTGTCTTTACCGCCGCATGATGCCTGAGTCACGTACAACGCTGCTGCTCATTCTTGGGCTTTTTCTCGTTCTTGCTCTCTCCTATGTTATAAAACAAACGCAGCTGTTATAAAACCTGACTCTGTGCTTTCCCATACAGCTTTGGCGAGGGAGTTTTCACAGCAGGGAGCACAGGAGCTGCCTGAGCCCAGCTGACCCCTGGCAGGGCCAGCAGTGCTGGGGACTGCGCCAGGCGTCACGCCCGGGGTGATGCCCTTAGAGGCTCCCAAAAGAACAGGATGAGCCATCCCTGTGCAGTGCCAAGCGTGGCTGCAGTGTTTAGCCTATTATCACATCCTCTGGGTTCACAGAAATGTCATGGCTCACAAAAACTATCCTTCCCTCGATAGCAGTGGAGACAGAAATCGTCCTTCCTCGTCTCGCTCCAGAGTCTGGAAGGCTGGGAAAGGATTTCCCCAGAAGCAGTGGCTTGGTGGCATTCAGCAGATTTTGGGTTCTGGGGATGGTCAACTGCTTCCCTTCACATGTCACCTTCAGTCCAGTCGCCTGCACTGTGGTTCACCCACCAGCTGAGCCTTCCCAGTGATGCCGGGCAGTGCCCCAGCCTCAGACCAGTGACCTGGGAAGGGAATTCCTGGCCAGACACTGCAGCCAGAGCCACCTCAGCTCTCCCAGCACTACTCCCAGCTCTTCCTTGCTGTTCCCTGAATTCCTAAAGCAGGCAAGGAGGATGTAGTGACATTTGAAAGCACGTTCTATCTCACAGATAAAGGGTGACCGCCGTGCCACAGCCTGTGGCGTGTTCCCAGCCCATCACAGCACCTCTGAGACCAGGAATGCACGTGGAAGTGACGGAGAGACTGCCCCAAATGCTGCAGGGGAAGGTGCTTATGGACAACACAGCGTCCAGGAGCTCAGGCTGAGCTGCTGCTGGGATGGAGGGAGAGCACCAAGAGCTGTGGTTGTTGTGGAAGCTGCCCCGGCTGTGTAGCAGGAAAGAGCAGCAAGTGCCTGAACACGGCTCTGGCCGTAGGGAAGCACCAGTCATGGCATGAAGCGAGTTCCCAGCCCGCTTTGCTCAGATTTCTGCAGATAAATCTGTGCCTGGAAACATCACAAGGTGGGAGGGAACCTCTGGTGGCATCTTTGTGCTGCTTTAGGGCACCGCTGATGGCAAAGCCAAGTCCCTACTGAGTTTGTGATCCACGGCTCAGGCGTGGGGCTGGGAGCTGGCCCCGGGGATGAGGGGAATGCCCGGGATGGGTGCTGGGGGGCTGTATCATCCCGGGGATGAGGGGAATGCCCGGGATGGGTGCTGGGGGGCTGTATCATCCCGGGATGAGGGGAATGCCCGGGATGGGTGCTGGGGGGCTGTATCATCCCGGGATGAGGGGAATGCCCGGGATCGGCTGTTGGGGGGCTGTATCACCCCGGGGATGAGGGGAATGCCCGGGATCGGCTG
>VZRZ01008652.1:1165358-1178700 GCA_013398175.1 Climacteris rufus
ATCCTGCTGGCCGCCGTCGCCGTGTATCTCCTGGTGCAGAAGGTGTCCCGCAGCCTGGCGGCGCGGCCGAGCGGCCGGCCCGGAGCAGCTGTCGCGGCGGAAGGTGAGTACAGAAAGCGCTGCTCCCTCTCCGGGGCCGTGTTTGTGCCCCTCTGGGTTCCTGCTGGCGTTCTCCAGCCTCAGTTGCTCGGATCCACACACAGGTCTGGTAACAGCCCCGAAAAGATCCGGTTCTGAGGGGATTTACTGGAGAGTGATGCTCGGGATAATTGTTCAGCCCACAGATCGTGAGACTGAAGAGATCACTGGGAAAGGCTGGACCATGACGTGTGTTCTTAAAAGGTTCAGAAGGAAGAGCTGTGTCCCAGAGTAGCATGGTTGGGAATGAAGGAGTGGGGCATCGCAGAACAGCTGCTCTGTGGTAGTGCAGGAGCTGAGGGGATGGTGGCCGAAAGCACTTGTGGTCACTTGTAAAATAACTTTTAGACTTATTAAATAAAACCAAACGTCCAAATGTAAATCATGGGGACAACACTTCTATAAATATTCATTTTTTATTAATAGTCATCATCGTCTTACAGTTATTCCTTCCCAGTTCCTACTCTGGCAGGACTGTGTACGTTTGGGGTGTGTCAGCCTCTTGTCTGTGTTATCTTTGGGAGTGTGGCACAGGTTGTAAATGTCCCATAGTCACGATCCTGCAGAACAGCACAGGCTGTGCTTGTGGATCTGCCAAATCCCTCACTGCTTGGCACTCATCCCTTGGGCACATTGGCACGACAGGACAGGACGTGGGGCCCCACAAAATCTCACTTGCGTGCCCTCATCCTTCTGCTGTTCTTTTGTGATGGTAATTAAATCGCGATTTAATTGCCCAAACTGAAATTACTGAAAGTACTGACAGTTCTACATCTTCATCACGGGATGGTGGCAAACTAATGTGAGGATGCTTCAGCTGCTGGAAGAAAAGAGAACAACGTTTGCCTTTTTTGGGGTATAATTTTTGTTTTGACCTCTGAAGGCCGCTCAGAGAGCAGTGGTGACTCAGTGTGGATTTTCTGAGACTCCAGGTGTCTCTTGAGATGTGTGTCGTGTCTGTAAGTGATTTCTCTGCTGATGGAGGGTGTTAAATCCTCTTCTGCTCTGACACCAGCAGGACCCATTGCCAGAAGGAGTGGGAGTGAATGTGGGCTGGTTGCCTCATCCTTCTGCGTAAAAGAAGTTCTCTGGGTAAAAATGGGGTCCCTGTGAAGCCTGGGTGATAGTTCTGAATTTATTTTTATCTAACAAATCCTTCAGAAATAGAAGGAAGTCTCCTAGAAGTGTGAGGTTTAATTTCTATGGGTTAGTTACATTTGTGTCCTTAATCATTAAAATCCTATTAAAGTAATTGCTTTAAATACTAAAATGTGATGAAATTTAATTCAGCATGTAAATTACCATAAAAGATTAGCTGGAAACTGAACTTCAGCTGTGATTTTTCTGCAGAACAGCTGTAGGGAGAGATGTGAGCCTTTCCTTACTACAATTCTTTGAGGAGACCATTTAGAAATTACTTTGAGTAGCTTTGCAAAGTCTTTCCTGATTTCCTAGAACCTGATGTGGTGGTAAGAAGGCAGGAAGCTTTGGCAGCAGCTCGCCTCAGGATGCAAGAGGAGTTGAATGCACAAGCAGAAAGATACAAAGAAAAACAAAGACAGGTAATAATTTCCTTCTTTAACTCAGAAATTTGTCATCAAGCACTTTGCTGCTGTAAAGGAAAACAGCAAATTTTAACTGTGTGCTAGGGTTTATTCTTTCATGGGTAAATCTGTACCTGCAGGACCTTACTGTGTGTGCAGTGAATGGCTGGAGGGGATTTGCTGCCACTTAAGTTAACTGTGTCACTGCATATGTGTGTTTTCTCCTCTTAGTGGCAAATATAAGTATTAGAAATGTAGCTTAGCATTGCTGCAATTTAAGGGTCTGAATTACAGCTTGAGATAAGGAGGAACAGCAAATGGATGTGTGGAACAGTGCAGAAAAGTGGGTGTGCTCAGCATAACAATAACACTGCTCATTAATCCCACCTCTTCTGGTTTTGCTTTTGCAGCCAGACACTCAGGCCTCAGTTTATAGCTGATGCTTCAAGTAAGACTGGCAGTTAAAAACACAGGAAAAGTCGTATCTTTCTACTGTAGAACCCCACATTGTGCATTAAATTACTGTGATATGCAGTAGTCTTTACTTAGTACTTTATACAGACTCAGGATTTAAACTTGCCACTTGGTTCTGTTTTACTTTCAAAATGTTTTAAAGCATCAAGTGGCCAAAAGAAGCTGCAGACCCAGTCTGCACCTCCTGAGCAGAGGAAAGGATGTGGGTGTGTAGAAAGTAAATGCTTCCATAAGCTCAGAGATCCTGCATCAGATAAAGATAGTCTGATGAGTGTGTTGTAGCTGTTTCTGGGGCTGCTGTTAGGTCTGGAATCTCAGTTTGAAGATTTAATCTCTATCCTGATTTGTTCTGTAGCTCGAAGAAGAGAAGCGGAGGCAGAAAATCGCCATGTGGGAAAGTATGCAAGAAGGGAAAAGCTACAAAGGAAACCTGAAAGTCAGTCAGGTAACAACCACGTTAGTCAGGTCACAGTTGTGCTCATGGGATGAAATGAGCTGAAATTCACATTGAATAACTCTTTGCTTTTCTGAACAGCAAGAATTAGAATCTGGTGCCTCCAGCTCAGCAGTCCCTAAGTCTAAACCAAACAAGAAGCCCTTGCGAGGAGGTGGTGAGTATGGAATCCTTCAGACACCCTGAGCCTGAAACAGGTCCTTTAGCCAGCTCTGTACATACTTTTTCTCTTTTTCAAGGAGGAAACAAGATGTGCCTTAGACATGAGCTCTCTATCTCTGGTCAGCTGGTCTGCTCTGCACTTTGTGCAAAAGCTGGCAGGAAGTTTTGCTTTTCCCTGGGAAAAGAAAGTGTCAGGTTTTTTGTAAAAGCTTTGTCATAATTTAGTGATATTTTTGTCACTTGGAATTATAGATTCTCACAATATTTCTGGGATCTCTGCCCCTTTTTTTGTAAAAGTCTAATAATTTAACACTTAGTCTGTCTTTAAAAGTACCAGCTAAATGCAGGAAGAGGGTATTTTGCTTTGTTTTACGTAGATTCAGAAGATGAAAAACATCATTATGTAAAATCTGACCTTATTTATCACATACTGCAGTGATGTCCTAGTGAATATATAAATCCTGCAGATGTATAAACTCTTACCAGTTCTCACAAAGCCCCAGAAGGTCTCACCATTAAAGTCACTGTCTGCTGAAATCATCTTGATGGATGAAGTGCTTTCTATGGCCTCACAGTGCCCACGTCAGGCTCACTGCCATGCATCAGCCAGGCTGCTTCCTCTCCTCTCAGCCTGAGCCATACCTGCAAGTGCTCACCTGGGTATATTTTAATTACAATTTTCCATAGTGGAGTGGAACATCTAGACAGCCTCAATCATACCAGGCTGAAAGGGAAACCCACTTAGCGGGCAGTGCTGAGTAAGTCACTTGATTAAATGCATAAAACCTACAGATTCTTGATTAAACATCAATAATAGTGCAGTGCTGATTTTCTGCTTCAAATATTTTTCTTGACACTGAAGGAATCAAGCAACTGATGCATTTTATGATGTTTAAGATTAGGGCAGTCTGATGTTGTCAGGTAATTTTGATACTCTGCCATGGGATGTTTAACCTCCCTGGGGGTGAGAAATGCAGGGGTCATGGCTGTGCTGGGAACCAGGATCAGGGCACCCTTCCAGCTGCTACCTGTCCTAGTTTAATCCTCAGCAAAGTCTTTGCTTAAGTAACCAGTTACAGAATTAGAGGTCCCAGGTCTGCTCATGAGGTAGATCAGCATGAAGTGAAAGAACCATCTGCACTGCTCAGCCACTCAATTAAGCTAGAAAGCAAAACTTGGCTTGTATGAGAAAAACAAATGTCAAAGATGAAGGTGATGCTGGGAGTTTCAGTGGAACAGGTTGCTTTGAAACCTGCCTGGTTAGCAGTGCTGTTAGGATTTGGGTTCTTTGCTTTGTGCAGAGCAAATTGAGGATGTTTGCCAAGTTGTAACATTCTGAGTGTGTTCTCCTGACATGAAGTTTCCCGTGGTTACAGCATTAGGATGTTCAGCTAAAGTGTATTTGCCTTGCTGCCTATGCTTGCCTTTTCAAATGCTCTAAAAAAAATACTTTGCAGTATTAATGAGTGGATTTACCTTTTGACCTTCAGAGCATTCCTTGCAGGACTGGAATAAAGGATTATTTTAGGTCTCTGACTATTAAGGCTCTGACTATTTTAAGTCTCTGACTATTACAGAGTTTCCTGTAAGAGCTGCTGTTACTGCTCTGTTTATCCTGCAGAGCAGCACTACAGCTTTAGTGCAGACTTAGAAAAATTAAATGGTAATTAATTTCAATTTCACTTAATCCAAATTGATCAAATTAAAACACAAGTGTTTTGTAATGGCTTTTCCTGTTAGCACTAGGCAAATAAACCCTCTCAAGCCTGGATATTTTCCCTGCTTTCATTTTCCCTAAAATGCTGCCCGTGTAGCGAGTACAAACAAGGTGTAAACAATTGTGAGATGAATTTTTGGTGTTCCTTGTGCGTTGGTGAGGGGCTGTGGAGGATGACTGTCAGTACAATGGGTTTTGCTCTGTGTTGTAGGCTACAACCCCCTGTCTGGAGAAGGAGGTGGGACGTGCTCCTGGAGACCAGGCCGGCGGGGCCCGTCAGCAGGTGGATGAGGCTAACCTCCCTGCTGTCCCATGGCACAAGCAGGCTTCATCCTACCCCCTGTCCATCTGCCTGCAGCTTGCCTGTCACAGGGACTCCTTTGGGCCTGGTTTAGTGCATTTGGTAACTTGAAAACGGATTTACACCCTTTCCAAAATGTACCCATTGGATGAGCATACACAAGAAAAATAGCTGATCCTCTTACAGAGGAGGAACAAAAACAATTTCAGTGTAATCAGATAATTTTCACTCTTCCTTAGAGAAGGAGTGTACTCTCTAGCCAAGGTGAATCACCTGGGATTGTGAGATTTGGGCTCTCTGGCTATTCAAAACATTGGCCTCTGGCAAATTTAGTTTCCTATGCTCAGTTTAGCTCTGTAAGATGAGGATATTTACCATCCTCAGACGTGTTACCAGCTTGACTGTGTTTGGCTGGAAGGCAATTTAGAGAGGAAGGATATTACCCCTGCCAGACACTTGAATTTAGGCAGAGGGATTTTCAGGAAAAACACAGGTGAGCTGACAAACGCCACGGATTTGCACTGAAGGCCAGTTCTTGCAGGAGTCTCTGTGACAAGCCAGCTTGAATGATGTTCTCCTTATAAATGGTAAACAAACCAGTGAGGATTACTGATGCTAGACAGCAGACAGAGGGGTTCTTGCTATTCCTTTTTTTTTTTAAATTTTTAATTTCAACTGCTTTGTAAAAACAAGACACTATTAATATTAAATATAATTGCAAACAAATTATAAATCTGGTATTTACAATCTTGTGGTTTCCTACAGCATCTTTTTTATAGAAGGGATGTGTTCTAGTGCAAGAAATGTGTATGAAGCAAGCTGGGAGGTGAAACAACCCTGCTGCAGCTTGTGCAGCACCAAGGCTGAGGGTGCTGTGTGCTGAGGGGGGCTCTGACCAGTGAAGGTGTCACACTGGCAAGTGAGGGGCTACAAGGAGTAAGAGGGTGGTCTTCATCCTCCTGGTGTATATCCAGCACTGAGGGCAGAGAACAGAACTGGTCATCACATCCAAGCTTTCCAAACATGCCATCCCTTTGATTGCTCTCTAGCACAAAATGCAACAGAAGAATAAAATCCAGGTTGTCTTTGGAAAAGAGTGCAGTAATTCCTGTCAGTGGAGGACAAGTGTTCCTGTGTCCAGTCACTGTCACTGAGCTGGTCTGTGGGCCCTGGGGTGTGCAGCAGTGGTTCCTTGGAGCTGCTCAAGCACTTGTTTCTAAATACCCTTGGATTACTTGTGGTCATCAATAGATACCAGTGCCAACTTTGAAGACACTGTTTATATGCATATAGATATTTCTCTTGACTAGAAATGTAACAGGAGCATGTTTCTAGTGAGCTTTAAAGTTTCTAATGAAATGGAAAGGCCAAGAACCTTTTGTTTTAGACCCAACAAAGTGTTTGGTCAAGTGCATGTAGAAGGTGAAGTGAGGAGGCTGTTGATGTTCCTATGGAAACTCATTTTCATTCCCTGCCTTTTGTCCATTTTGGTGTGTAAACTTAAATTTCCATTGTAAGGTAGATCAGTGTATGTAACTTCAGGTTTTAATCTTTAACAAGGCAAAAAAAATAGAGGTGGGGAAGGGTATTTTCAAGATCTGAAGGTTGTTCCTCAGGAAAGAGGACTAAGTTGTAATGCCTTAGGAACATCTTCCCCTTGTGTTGGAGAAACAGGCAGCAGACTGATGTGTTGTCTTCAGAAAAACAAGTGGGGGAGGTTGTTGTCTTAAAGAAGCAGAAATCCTTCTGTTGATAAAATGGTCAGAATGGGTTTATTTAATTCAGTAAAAACATTTGCAAAATAAATAAGCAGGTCTTAACTGAGCATATGCTAATCTTTCTCTGTGTCTCCAGACTTGCTTCTGGCTAGGACTAGGGATATGGCTTTTTGCCCAAGTCTAAGGTTTATTAAGACATATCCAGTGAAAATGAAATGATGTACATATTGCTGGAATCTTCAACCTTATTTCCCTTTTAAATTTTTTAAGTTTTAATTCTCAGGTTCCTGAATTTTTCTTGGTCAGACACTTCTAAGCTGTTGAACAGGGTGGGAGGATGAACCTCAGTTCATAAAACTTTTCTTTTGGCTCACAACCTGCACAAGATGAAGGGTTTTTCCTCTGACTTCAAATGGAAAGCTCTCCCTTGACCACAAACATTATGGAAAGGTGGTTGCTGCTGCTTTACAGCTGAAGAGTGAAGCATGCAGAAAGCATTAGGTGAAAGTGAACTATTTAATGAATCCATTGTTCCTGGTTTGGTATGAATTCCCAAGAACTTGAATTATGAAAGACCATATTAAAAAGCCTTCAGGAGATTTTTTTGCCCTCCCCACTAGAGCAGTTATGCAAGAAGTCTCTTGCTTTACTCATGCAGATGTTCTGGAAATGCCTCTCTGGAAGAAGCTGGGTAACAAACTCAAAGTTAATGCAAGGCTATTAAACTGCTGTATAATGGTATTTAACCACTGAAGAGTAATCTGGTTTGGGTATTGAAAAATCCAAAGTCAAGCAAATGTTCAGAGGCACAAAAAATTCCTGAAATTGTTAGTTGCCTGAGAAGTGCAGCTAAGTATTTTTTGTTGCTTTTGGATGATTTATATGCTGAAGGAGCAAAGTTTTTTTGTTTTCTTTAAATTGCAGATGAGATCTGGTTTGTGCATAGTTGTCTTAACTATTCATCAGGAGATACTGAGTACTGGAGTTAAAACTGAACAAAATAACTCATGTTGTCAGACTCATAAAATTTATTTGGCTTTATTTATGCATTTCAAAAACATTGTGAAAAGAGGGAAAGATTTTAAGAGTGATATTGCATACTTGGGCGTTTAAAAAATATGTTTATGCTGGAAATTTTTAATAATAAGCAGAAGATGGACTTGGGGGAGTGAGGGCAATGGGGGAATCTGTCAGCAGAGCTGTTCCCAGGTGTTCCAGAGTTATCTCTGTGTTAATCAAATATCAATGTGAATGGAGATTATAATTGCACTTTTATCTGCAGGGAACTGCTGTCCTTGCAAAAGCTGAGTGCAGGTGTGAAATGCCAGTGCTAACAAATCTCGTCTGCTGTGTTTTGTACAGTTCTGTACTCAAAACTCCAGGAGCTGGGCTGTTCTGAGGTTGCTCTGTGCTCAGACTCTGCTGACACTCAGCTCAGGGGTTTAGATTGGGTTTTTTTTCTTGGGTTTTGTGTCTTGTTCCCTTCCCTAGAAGATGACTTTGCATTCCAGAGCGCTGTGCAGGAGGATGGCATCCAGCCTGACAGTCTCCTGTACATTTTACAGCAGCCCTGTTGTTACTGACTGCATTTAAATCCCTCTAGTGCTACTCTTTCTGCTTCCTGCTCAGGCAGGCAGCTCCCTTCTTGGGCAGTTGTGTTTTTGCAAGCCTGGCTGCACATCAGCACACAGCTCTGTGTCACATCCACCTGGATGAATTTTGGCCCTGTACAGGCTAAAAAGTGGCTCCTTTTCAGGGGTCGGTTCAGCGTTCCTGTCCACGCTATAGCTGAACACTGAAACTGTAATTTCCAGCTGTAAAAAATAGCTGGTCTAGACATGGATGGGCTGAAACCTTGGGTTTTTCTTTTGGTTTTTTTTTTTATTCCCTCCTTTGTGGAATGAAAGCTTGGCTTTTGGAACAGCTCTGCAACCACAAAGGAAAAGCATAGGGCTGCTGGCTGGGTGGTGTCCTGGCCCACTTGCATCGTTGTAGCCGATTTTGTGAGAGCTTCCAAGCCAGCTGTTCCATGCCTGACACACACCCTGCCCATATTCCCAGCTCCAGAGCCAGAAACTTCAAAAACTTCCGTCATTCTTTAATAAAGAACCGATGTCTTCCATGCAATAGGCCCCCTCAGCTCAGCTTTGGTGGGGGAACATGCATTTTTTGTTGCAGGTTTCTGTTGCAAGGCGCTGGCAGGGAGGCAGCTGCTGTACTCATGGAATTATTGCTGTGATTGTTGTTCTGAAGTGCACACCTGCTAAAAAGCACTTTCAGCACAGAGTAAGATCTCCATTGGTAAATTAATAATTTTATTCCTCCCTCTGTCTACCATAGTTTCCTAATCAAGATTCTTCCTGTGTGCTGGTTACCGAGCTCAGCTTCCACGCTGGTTCTGTGGATAACAAATCATGGAAGGAGGCAGGGAAAAGAACTTAGAAAATTTTATTTTAAGAGAATGGAAAGGAAATGGATATCCTGAAATATTTAAGTCTAGTTCTAGTACGCTGCATTAAAAGGGGGAGTTACTGTTAAGTTGGCCTAAAAGATGCACTTTGGAAAAAACCAAACCTGGGTCCTAAAGCTTTCCTTTATCACACACTGGAGGGGGCAGCACTCCCTGTGAATTCCATTTCTTGGGTAATGTAATTGCCACTTCTTTAGCTGCTTTGTTTTTTGGGTTATGACTCTTGATGTTTGCTTTTTACATACATCTTCTGGGCTTTCCCAGTGCTTGGTTGACTCAGGTGTGGCAGCACCACGTTAAAACTGCATCACCTTCCCCTCCGCGGTGCAGGGCTCGGGTGTCCCGTTGCACCCGCAGCGCTGCTCCTGTCACCCTCCCGGTGGGACCTGGAGGCTGGAGCAGGCACCGGGGAGCCGCCCGGGGAGCAGGAGGCTTTCCCATGGCCTTCCCGCATCTCCGAGCCCTGAAGGCGGCTCCGGGCGGGCAGGCGAGGCCGCTGCACTGCGGGGCCGGGCCGGGCGATGGCAATGTCGGGCCGGCGTTGGGGGCGAGCCGGCGGGGACAGCTCAGCCGGGCCTCGGACGGGCACTTCTGAGTCATTCGGGGAGGAAAGGTTGCGACTGGGACGCGGCAGGACCAGAACAGGATGAGGAGGGGGGAAAAAAAAAAAAAAAAGTGGGTGCTGGAGCTGAGAAAGGAGTTTCCGCATCATTTGGGAAAATGCAGCGGTGCTGGAAATACTGTGACAGAGACAAATGCTATGGTTGCCCAGTGAGATTTTTTCCACCGTGAGTCTGTTACATTGAATATATGGAGTATGCTCATTTTCCAGTGCCTGGGAAGTTTTTAAAGTATAAGTTTAAGTACTGGAACATTCATAATTAAAGTTCCTGGAGCATTTGGGGAGTACTTCACTTCCGTAACTATTACTTTAAAATGTGGTAAAGAATATGTACTGTAGAAGGTACATCCTGCAAGTATTGGAGTGGGCTCACTGGACACCAAAACCAGTGGGAAAATGAAGTGGTAATAATGCAAGATAGTCCCTCTTTGCTCTACAGGGCAGAGTCTCTTAGGTGGAAGAAACTTTTTTCCTTTGGTAATAAGGTTCTTTATCCCAAAAGGATGACATTTATTCTGTATGCACACACACACACACACACACACACACCAGCTCAGCTCAAGGACTTGGCTTTTTCATTGTTTAAAAATAGGATTACTGTTTTGTTAATCTGATTATGAATCTAAACCATGTGGGCCTGTCAAGTGGGCTCTCGCCGGCTGGCCCGGGTGCTAATCTCACTGAGGGAGTGGGATGGAGCGTGGGGATGAGCACACATAAACTGCACCCTCTGCACATTTTGGAGAGCCCTCAGAACACTTCCTCAAGCCATCCCGCATGGAATTGAAAACACACTGCATAAAAATGTGTTTATGCTTGTATACAAGTGTTATAAGAGAAAAATATCACGTCTTTTAATATATGGTAACCATGATATATAGTGACAACTATTGAGACTAAGAGCTGTATTAATAGGGAACAGCACTTTAATGTGATTATGCAGTATGACCTTTCTCTGCCATCCAGATTAAAAATACACTCTAGGCAGGTAATGGCAGCATTATAAATCCACTGGAAGAACTAAGCCATGCTCTTCAAGTTTTCCCTAAATCTGCTTTTTTTTCCTTTTCTCCCAGCAGCTTCTCTATGCAAGAACAAGGGAGGGGGCAGGAGCAGCAGAAGGGGCATGTGCCTGCCCAGCACTTTGGAACGTGAGTTTGGCACAAGAAATGACATAAATGGAGGCACTTGGATGTGCTGTGGGAGGCTGTGTGGGCATTGCAGCATTCCCAGGTGCCAGCCCCTCTTTACAGCTGGACATCTCAGCCTTACAGCAGGGGCTGTGACCTCGTGTGGTGGCAGCAGGGTGAGGTCTGACCCTGCCTCCTCCCCAGGTCAAATCCTGGCACCAGGAAAGCTCCCCTTCCTTCTCCTGCCCCTTCCCCAAGTGCTCTCTGCTCCCCCTGCACATGGCAAGCTCCAGGCCCACAGTTGCTCTGGAGGTGCAGGGAGGTGGGAACATGCCCAGGAGAGCTCTGGGCTGAGGAGATTGAACAGGGGAGTGTTCTGCTCTGCTTCATCATTTCCATGTGTGCTGAAGTCGCACGGAGTTTTCAGTTCTGATGACTAACTTCTTTTCTTTGTGGGAAGAAGCCAACTGACAGCTCCTCAGCCCCAGCCCCAACCTTTCTCTTTTTTATTGCCTTTTAACCACGCTAGCTCTGCCTTTTCCTGTAATTCATAGGCCACAGTGGTTTTCCCTTGAATCAGGAGATTTTTACAGCTGATTTGGAGCAGGCAGAGTAATCCCATTCCTGCTCATGGACTTGCCATATGTGCCTCTCTTGGAAAGGAGTGGCCTTACTTCTCTTTGTAGCTTAAACATCTACTGGTGTCCTGTATTTCAGGACCTGATGATCAGGCTTGTGGGGAGAAGAGAGAAGCAGAGTTCAATGAAGAAGCTTTTGAAAGTGCAATAAAAGATCTACTTATGCAGAGTGGCACGGAGTGAGGATAACCCCAGCCTTCATGGAAAGGGATCAGTGCACCAGTGGTTAGAAATAATAGTGAAGCATTGCAAACCCTGGGAAGGAGAAAGGAATGACAGCGGTGGTTGGGGAGGGGATGGCATTTGCCAAATAATAGTAGTCCTGCCTTTCCCTGGCTTTACCTGCCTCATGTGTGTATTCCACTTTGGACTGTTCTTCCTTTTCCTTTCTTTCACCATTTAGTTCTTCTCTTCCTCTTCACACAACCACACATCTCACTCAATACATCTGTGTTCTGCCTGTGGTTGACCGAAAGGAGACCCTGCTCTTCTTTCCTGTTCACTGTATTTCTTATAGTTTCTATTTATATTTAATTTTATTGTTGTTTAATACCATAAATCGCTGTGGCACTTTTCCTGTGTTATTTGTGCTCCTGACATCACAAGAGTTCATTAGTGCTGACCTCGGTATGAGGATTGCACCATCACAGCAACAATAAACCCCAGACAAAAGCATTTTTTTCAAGCCATATCATCGAGTTCCTTAGATAAGCAGATTGTGTCATTACCTGCTCAGTCCCAGAAATGAGACAGTTACTTGTGATCATAAAAAATCTGTCACGGATGTGTCTCTTTGGCTTATTACTGTAGAGTATTAATTTGGTGTGACATCCTCTTTTGCAATGGTTCTTGCTCAAGAGCAGGCTGCCGTTACACTGAGACTTTCTTCTTCCCAGCTCCTTGTGGATGACATAATGATATAAATAAAATTTAAAATGGAAAAGACTGGCAATTGGAAGAGCCACAGTGGGCAGGAAATGGAAGAAACCACAATGATAAGCAGGAGGTCAGTGGGTTGTACTTGATAAGTTTCTTCTGTTAAGACTGGAGAGTTTTTTTCCTGAGAAATGTGAAGGATTTGGGGCTGCAGCGTTTGAAGCTGAAGTGCTTTGTAGATGAAATGCACGTGGACAATCAGCGTGGACAAAGGAAAAAGAAGTCTTCACCCAATAAAGTCTTCACTCTGTTGAGCAGTCACTATAGCCTGGGGATGGAAACAGACTGACCTATTTCTGGTTATTTTAATTAGCAAGGTGGGAAAAAACAGAGAGCTGCCCGTGCCTTTGCTCCCTGGCACCAGAGTATGTGCTGCACAAACGCATCAGCACCGGGCAAACGGGGCTGGAAGGCTGTTCCTCACTGCCTGGATCCCCTCTGGCTCTGGGGCAGAGCTGGGGCTGGGGCAGCAGGGACCCCACCTGGCACCTATCCTGGGTCTGTGTCCCAGTGCCCTCCCGTCCCAGCCTGAGGGGCTGGGGTCCCAGTCCTGGCCCCTTAGACAGGCTTCTGCCCAGGGTCTTGGCACAGGGTGCTGGGATGCCTGTCCTGGGCTTATGTCCGGGGTGTCACTCCCTGTCCCCAGAGCTGGGCATCCACGTTCTCTTGGCCTTCCGTCCCAACCTCTTGATCTGGGCAGCTGGGTTGAGATTCTGGTGTCCCGGTCCCAGTGTGGGATGTTGGGCCAGGTTTCCTGTCCCCTTTGTGGGATGCTTGGTCACGGTGGCGGTCATTGTCGTAGAACCGCCGACCGGTTTGGGTTGGAAGGGCCCTTAACGCTCATCCCATTCCATCCCCTGCCGTGGCACGGACACCTTCTCCTAGACCAGGTTGCTCCAAGCCCCGTCCAACCTGGCCTGGAGCACTTCCAGGGATGGGGCGGGACGCCCTGCGGAGCCGCTGCAGGGCGGCGCTTTGGGACCGGCTCCCGTCCCGGGCTCACATCCCGGCTCCCGCCGCCCCCTCCCCACCGCCGTG
>VZRZ01008652.1:1179611-1233481 GCA_013398175.1 Climacteris rufus
GGGCACCGCTCGCCCTTCCCCGGGGCAGGTGTGAGCTCAGCCCCGGCGCTCCCGCCCCGTCCCGGCCGCAGCGGGGCAGCCCCGGGGCGCTCTCCGGGCGGGCTGCGGGAGGAGCGGTGCCCCGAGCGCTCCTGCGCTGCCCGGGCGGCTCGGCGGAGACGCGAGGGGTCCAGTGGGTCGCGTTGCCGCTTCCGCAGGGTCTGGTTCAGCCAGGTAAAGCCTGGCAGGAGGGCCCGAGGGTCAGGCAGTCCCACCGGTGCGAGGGGACACTGACTGCCGGTCACCGGCGGGGACACGGGCATCAAAGTGTGTCCCTCAGCGCTTCTGCCTTGGGCGCAGCTGCGCCACGCTGGTGCGGTCCTTGGCTGCTGCTCGTGGAGAGAGCTGACAGCCTGGTGGTCACAGGAATAAAGTTTGGAGACCGCTGTAATCCCTTGGATAGGGAAGAAAAGAGCACTCGGCCAAGCCGAAAGCGTGTGCTTGGGAATGAGACCCAGAGAAGGCATCCGGGAACAAAGAGTAAAACCCACCTTGCTCGCTGCTGCTGAGGGTGAACCAGGTAGTGAAAGAGCTCGGATGAGGAGAGTCAGCTTGGGTGAAACACTCCGTGCTTCAGGCTGGCTGAGCTAATGCAGGAACCAGGGTCCAGAGCTGTGTTTGTTACCTGAGCACACCTGGTTTGAGAGCAGGGACCGACTACCTTTGTGCTTTGCACTGTGTGCCCGCGGCGTGGTCCCCGGGTGTACCTGAGTGTGGCTGTGAGTGCTGTGGGCTAACGGGAATTCTGTCCAAAGCCTCGGCAGCATCAGGATAATCATCTCTTCTGTGAGAGACGTGTCTGTGGCTTTGGTGAAGCTCTGTGCTCTGCTGAAGTGTGCTGGAATACGCTTATTGCTCCGGCGTGTGCGCCAGCAGGCAGTGCTGGGAGGCTGTGCGGGCAGTCTGCTCGGGAAATCTGAAAGAGTTGAGAGCTGAAATGTCAGCTTGGGTATACCCCAGCTCCATCTGAGCCAGCACCCTCGGAGAAGCAGCCAGGAGCTCTGGGGCAGATCTTTAATAAAACATCCCCTTTAGTCTTGTGCTGGGACAAACCCTTCTCCATCTCCTGCCTGCCCTGGCTGAAGAGTACTTGGCCCTGTTGGCCAGTAAGAGCAGGATGGCAGAACTATGTGTGATGGACCATCTCCCTCTCCTCCCCTGCCCAGCTCTGGTCTCAGGAAATCTCTCCTTATATCGGCCTCAAATGCAGTAAAATTGCTTAATTTGGGCAATCTGAGGCATATCGTCCACGGGCAATGGTTTTAATGGAAACTTAATTCCTTCTTCCAGCAGTAGACCTGTAATTAAGTTACAGAGAGTGCACGATTGATGCTTTGAAATGGGTGAAAGAATCTGTTTCTTCAGGGTTATGTTCTCCTTCACCATGTGGGATGGAGCATTTTGGATTGCAAATCTCATGGGCTGTGTAATTTAGGTTTACATGTAGAGAATCTGGAGTCGTGTTGGGACATCACGTAACAGGTTTTGTGGCAGGATGGTTTGTTTAGCATCCATCAGATTTTGCATCAAGAATTCGAAAAAGGGAAATTTATCACCGTATTGTCCAGAGTGTTGTTTGGGGAGGAATTCACTTTGCTGGTGCGGGAAGGATTCTCATTCCCTGGTTTTGCCTGTGCTTGCTGAGCAGTCTTGTGCTGTGGCAGAGCTCGGTTTAGGGAACAAGATCTGCAACATCTGCTCGCACGAAACAATGGCTGAAGATGCAACTTAACAAATCCAGCTAATGGAATCGGGCTCCTTCAGCCCTTAGATGGAGATCCGAGTATCGCTTTTGACTGCACTGCTATTTTGGTTTAACCTCTAGAGATGATGTCTGCTCTTGGAAGAGAGGGATAAAGACTCTTAGTAGGGCTAAATGCGTTTTTCTCACCTCCTTTGGTGAAAGAAATGAGCTAATGTCCTGGTGACAGGAAGATGTCTTTGGGGGACGGTGGGGAGGGGGGAAGAGGAAGACAAACCTGAAATCTTAAATGGCTTTTGATTGCCATGAAGTACTCAAGCAGACAATTGCTGGGATTACTACACTGACAAAGCATCCTGGTGAGCTGAATCGCTGGCACAGCCAGTGAAATGGGAAGCTGCTAGCAAGGCATTCCCGGGGTGGCAGCGTGTGCGGAGCCTTGATACCACGCTGAAAGGAATTAGGGATTCAGAGGCTGAATACCTCCAAATTGCTGCGGCTCAAAGGCCATTTACAGACACAGCTAAAAGAGAGCGGAGCGGAAAGCATTTGCTGATCCTGGCTGCTGTGAATCCAGATAGGGTCTAAGGAGAGGGGAAGCAATCCACTTCCTGAACATCAATCATGAGCAAAATGACCACTGCAAGGCAAAACAGGCCTGCTGGATTTTCGGGAGCCGCCGGCTCTTTGTGACAGTCGTGCTTTTGTAGTCTGCGAGGCAGAGAATGAGCTTTGGATCCACAGGTTTTCGGAGGGCAGATTTGCAGCTTCAGCAGTGATTAGCAGAGCTTCCCTTCCAGGAGGCCGGTGAAGTGCAGCAGCAGGAGCCACGGTGTCTCTTCAAAGGACAGGGAATAGTCAGGAAAAGAGCCGGGCAGGAAGGAGTTAAGGGATGGCTGGGGTTCAGGGAAAGTGCAACAATATGTGCTAATGGTTTTGCAGTTGAGGGGAGTTGTCCTAAAAGAGCTGCAGGAAGGAGAGGATGGGAATAAGCAGCCTCCCAGAAGATTTAAGCCTGCTGTCTCAGGAACAGAAATATCAGGCAGTTAACCCATTTTTTTTTTTCCTCTCTTTTGCGTAGCAACTAGATTTCCTGGGAAACGTGGCAGGAGAGTGGTGTGAATGCAGCGAATGGCGAGGTGTCAGCGGCTGGCCCCTGGCAGTGCCTGTGCAGGAGCACAGCCCGCACTCCTGGCTCTGGGACAGTCCCCAGGGCACCTTCCAGTGCCACCAGGGCCGCGAGGGATGCCCGGGGCTCCTGCTGAGCCATCCCTGTGGCACAAGGATGCCCTGAGGAGGCTCCATTCCCAGCGTGGTCCCTCGCTGTGTGTGCTGGAATCCAGATACCGGAGTTCTGGGAAGGGCTTGAGTGAAAGGCAGCCAGAAGGATTTGGGGTGTAAAGGAGTTTGTGTTATCTGTGTAAGCCTTACACACTGTTGTGCTGCTCTTAAATTCAGGGGTAGGTGGAGGCTGTTGGGTGCTCAGCCCGTTCTGGTTGCTGGTGAAGGGATGTGATGGGTGGTGGAGCTCTTCCCTCTGGGGAAGGGTTCTGTGGAGTGACTGTGGATGTCACAATACGTGACAGCACAATACGTGTTTTACTTCATGTATGAATCAAACCACAGTATTGCAATAGTGAGAGTTTGGGGTTCTTTGGTACCCTCCAACAGAAACATGATGTACTTTCCAAGCAGTGACTTGAAATTTGGAAGAAGTTTTGAGGAATGGTGTGAAAGAAACCCAGTGAGAGCAACTGTCATCAGTACTGGGGGGATAAGTAAAACAAAGTCACCCCAAAATACACACCCCAAAATAACCATATGACCCAATACACACCCCAAAATAACCACATGACCCAAACTTCTGAGACACCTGGGCTTTGATCATAGCCTGACCCATTGACTGTCACTGTGCCTGTGGGTGATGGACACAGTGACAGAAATAGATCCACAAAGAGTTAAGATGGATATGCATGGGCAGAAAATTGGCATCACTTAAGACTGGAGAAGTTTAGCTCAAAGGACTCAGAGAGCTGTGGAAGCTGCATGGGTTCTCCATGAAAGCTATCCTGCAAAAACCTGAAAGGAACTTTTCCTCAAAATCTGAATTCTGTAATGCAGATCTTAATAACAAAGATCTGGAAATTGAAAACAGCAGCTTTTTTTGGTGACCTCTCATGCTGGTCATCTGCAGTGCCACGTGCAGGTTTCCATGCTCAGTTCTGCTGCCCAAGCTGTGGTGCATTGCTTCCCCTGTAGCAAGTGGTGCTGGAGGACTGGGACCTGGAAGAACAGTTATGCAAAACTAGCCCTAATTCAACATGGAATTTAGCTGCATTCAAGACATCAGTCTTTTATGTCTGTTGTCTTGCTGAGTTCTTCACAAATTACGATTTTCTTCAGCATAATTATACAAGATTACTATTTCTCAAAACTTTAAATGATTTCTCTGATCTCCTTCAAGGGAACTTCCTGAGCTGCAGACAAAAACGAAATACATTTTTTGTCATAGTCTTCAGCTTGGGTCTCTACAAAGGGAGCACTGTCTGCATAACGCCACTGACTGTGCTTCTGCAGAGTCTGCAGAGCTGATAACAAAGCTAGATAATACAAATACATAATAAATATTGGAAACTGAAGATAAAACTTTCCAGATCTGTGATTCTCCTGCTGCAAGCTGTGCTTTTAAAGCTTCTTTTTAAACAAAGAAATAACTTCTGAAAACATTTGATGGCTATAATTGTGGTCACTTTTTAGAAAATACTGGGGATTTTTAGCACACTCAGTGTGCACAAGGTTTTCTGCATTTCATGAGTGCCTGTGCCAGCTGGTATAAAATCTTTTCACCCAGTTTGCTTGTGACTTGCTCAGATAGGATACATTTAGGATATCCAGTGTGCAAAACTGATTGAGGGGTGGTAAAATTGGTTTGGTAGCCACCAATACTGGAGCATTACTGGACTCATGTCCTCTGCAAAGAGCTTTCTTCTGAGGAAGCATTGCTCATTTTGTTTGTGTTTTTTTAATTTTCACTTTGATTTCCTTGTCAACACAACCTTCTAGTTCGTGGGGTTCTGTGCACTGGGAGAAACCAGGTCACACAGCATTGTGCAGGTTTTGTACCTCCTGGGGAGGGTAATGGAGAGCCTTGCTGTCCTGATTCATGCACATCCTCCTGCTTAAGCAGCAGATTCAGGTTACACAGAGGAGGTAAGGTTGGGATCTGTCAGGGTTTGTAAATGACCAGTTCAATGCAGGATCAATTGTGTCCACAACCTGATATTTCTCTCTGGACAGAGTCGAAATGGCTTTGCCTGAGGCCACCAGTGATCAACCACTGCAGCCCAGGTGGTCTCTGCAGGGCAGGTACAGGGGTCTGGTGGCAGAAATGTCCTTTAAACAGCTGAGGGTGTCAGGGCAGTGTAGGGTGTCAAGTTTCAATAAAAATACTTTTCTTTGGGGTTTTTTTTATTATCAGGCATACAATTCTTTTACAGATACAACCTGCAAGTCTTATATTGGAGAAACCTTGACCAGGAAAGCAATGTCAGCCAGTGGAAGGGGGTGTTGGTGGGACACACAACAAAGGTGGGAAGGTGTTGAGGCAAGCGCTCTGTGCTCAGGAGCTGAAGGGTCAGGTTGCTGGCCATAACCTGAGAGCAGACAGGGTAAATTACAGCGGAGGTGAGAGGATGGGCAAGAAACAGAAGTACTTAATACACTAAACTACAGAATTGCTGGTGATCGAGCCGGGTCTGATTCCTTGCAACATGGGATAATAAAGTTAAAAGCAGCTTGGATTAGGATTCATCCCTGCCTTTACCTTAGTTCTGCTGATAGCTGGGGGCAGAAAAACACCCTTGGTGTTCACCTCACCCTCTGTGGTTTGGCTTCTTTGGCCGAGTTCCCCATCACGTTTCCTGAGCAAGCCGTTCTCTCTGTGTGCACCCCTAGAAAAGGCCACAGCGAGCTGTGGCTTCGACGTGAGGAGCAGCCCGTGGTGCCTCCTTTGTCTCAGCCCCTGCCCAAGCTGTGCTGCTGTTGACACAGACACTCAGGCTGTTTGTCCACGTGGGAGTTTTGTCCCTTTGGGTTCAAACAATCGCTCAGAGCCACAGTCACAAATAACACGTCGAGCCGGCTCATCCCAGAGGTCGTGTTGTGGCAGGAGATGAACAAAGGCTCAGTCAGGCTGTGCTGGTGCATGGTCAGTGTGGTTGACATGAGATGCCAAGGCTGGAGTGACTCTGTGGTGCCAGCCCTGGGTCCTTGGGATGTGGGTGTTGTTAGGCTTGGTCTGTCTGCGTTGTGCTCCTCACATATGCAGGAATATGGCTCTGGTTTACTCTTGTTTTAATGTGAAACTTCAGTATGGCCCAGATACATGAAAAGATGGGCTCAGACTGGCTTTCAGATGAGGGTTTAGTGCAGTAAGAAGAGTGGGAATGAAGCATGCCAGGGTTTATGCATGGATGCATTCTGTTCCCTTTCTGTTGAATGGGAACTCTTCTCTTCACAATACTTAGTGGGTCCTGAGGAATTGGAGAGCAGGGAGTAAATTTAAACTGTGAACCAACAGAATGGGTAAAAAAAACCAAACAAACAAAAAAAAAACCTGAAGGCTAATCTTCACTAGTCCAGAAAGGAGCTAAAGCTTGGAGTGATAGAAGACATCCTGCATTGTGCAGTTTGTAGTCATGGCAGATATTTCAGGATATGGAGGGCAAATCTGAAAATTCATTGTTTGCTTTTGAATAAAAAAGTAAACAAACAGATAATTTCCTTAAGATTTTAGCTTATAACTTCACCTGGTGGTTGGCTGCAGAGTGTCCCAGGTCCACCCAAAGCTGCATTGGGAACTGGTCCCAGTGGATGAGATGAGCTGCATTTCTCAGTAATTCCTTCTGTCCTTTGTTTCTGTGGGAATAAAGTTTAAATTCAAGTACCTTTAGTGAAGAAAAGCCTTTTAAACTTAGACTGGGAGTTGATATGGGAAGAGCAGTAGATGATTTGTATGTGGAGTGTGGGTGTCAGAAAACAAACAGCAGAACTTAATAGTCAGTGAAAGTTCAAGACAGGATCATGTCTCCTTTTAAAAAGGGCAGTTTTCAGTGCTTTAACAGGATATGATTTATAACCAGCAATACTGTGCATTAATTGCATCACTGCTGATTAAGGCCTCATCACCCTTGTTGTGGAGTCAGCAGTACTGTTTTCATTTGCTTTACTCTGTGCTCTTCTGGGAAGCTGAGATCTAAACTTTTGTCACGAAACACTACCCATGGCAGCAAGAAATACAGAAGACAAAGCTTTTAAAGTAATTGGGTGATATTCATTACACTCAGTGGAATTAGTGTGAAACTGTTAAAGTGTCAAGGTTGCTGTTTAGGTAGTTTCATGAAATACCTCTGCATTTTCTGATGGAACTTAAGGAATAATTCTCCTGCAATATTTTTACATTTCAGACTTTATGTGATAGCTAATTCTGGTGATTTCATATTTCAGATGGTCTGTGCTGCCCAAAATCTGCTCAGGTTTTGGCAAGAGAGGCATCTGGTCTGTGCTGAGAGGCATCTGGTCAGAATGACAGTGATTCATTGAGGGAATACTGTGTCCTTTACCTTGAGAGTGTTTTCACATTCAGCTTTTCATTATATTCTGCACATAGTTGCCAAATAAGATTATAAAATAGTCTGCCCCTATACAGAAAGGGGCAAAACCTGTTGGTTTACCAATTAAAATAGCTTTCTCCGAGTTTCTGTGAGGGATAGGTGATCTCTGCTCTTTTCCCAGATAGAATCTCAGAAAATGGTACTGAAAGCTTAAAATTAATAATTTTTAGGGCAAGGCTGCAGCAGTTACGTGACTGAAAATCCTCCCTGGAGGAGGCTGTTCTGCATTCTGCCTTGAGGAATCATCCCACAGCTCTTCCTGCCATACCAGTGACCCAGTTTGCCCACGCACATGGGTTGGATTTGTGAGAGAGGAGCACGGAAGGTGTGGAGCAGATGTCGGTGCTGTGCTGCTTTGCACAGGAAAGGCTCCTCTTCTGTGCTGTTCCTCTCCTCCAAAACCTGGGATGAAATGTCTGGAAAGCTGCTGGAGGTGCAGATGTTGGTAGCACCACATTATTGTGGGAATGACAAGTTTTATAGGCATCTCTTAGAACTTTGCTGGTATGGACAAACCCGCTTGAGGTTACTGCTGCTCCATGCTCTGTGCTTTGCTTCTCCACACACCATCTGGAGAAGTTGCTGTTTGGTTGGTTTCCCATGGGATACTGTTTCCTTAAAAGTTCATGTGAATTTACTCTCTGGAAGTCTGTATCTAAGTGCACTTTTGAGCTTTTGAGGAGGCTCGCAGGGAACAGAAGGTGGATATGATGCTGGAAAACTTGCAGGGAAGCTTTGGAAGCGTTAAATCCAGTTGTATGTGAATTGCTGGCCCGCATTGCCTCCCCTCTGTATTTTATGACCAATAGCTGTTAGGTCAAAACTGTGTGCTTAAGAAATCCTGCTTGCCACTAGCTAACTTCTACTATTGAATTATTTTTGTAACAGATAAAGGTGCAAAAATGGTACTCAGATGCTTGTCATATCAGAATTTTTTGTGTGTTATTGTGTGTTGCTGTTTTTGCCATGTGAATGTCCTCGTTTGTGTGGTAAAAATTAACCTTTCAAGGTGTTCAAAAAGAAAATTTGTAAAGCAGAGAAGCTGTAGTCTCTGGTAGCACTCTCTGCCCACTCTGGTTTGCATACTTAATTAGTCCTTCTTGTCTTTTTCAACCTAGAACGTGGTCCAAAACCATTCCTGGCAAGGTGGAATTCTTCTCCAGCGAGGGTTCGGACACCTCCATCCCCATCCCCATCGTGCCCCTCCCGGGCGTGGATGACTCCTACCCGCCCCAGAAGAAATCCTTCATGATGCTCAAATACATGCACGACCACTACTTGGACAAATACGAATGGTTCATGAGGGCCGACGACGACGTTTACATCAAAGGGGACAAACTGGAGAACTTCCTACGGAGCCTGAACAGCAGCGAGCCGCTGTTCCTGGGCCAGACGGGCCTGGGCACCACGGAGGAGATGGGGAAGCTGGCGCTGGAGCCGGGCGAGAACTTCTGCATGGGGGGGCCCGGGGTGATCATGAGCCGCGAGGTGCTGCGCAGGATGGTGCCGCACATCGGCGAGTGCCTGCGCGAGATGTACACCACGCACGAGGACGTGGAGGTGGGGCGGTGCGTGCGCAGGTTCGCGGGCGTGCAGTGCGTCTGGTCCTACGAGGTAAGCGAGGGGAGCGTGTTCTGGGGAGGGTGGGAGGGTTGTACACGGCGGTTCCCCCGGCCCTCGCCTCCCTCTGCGGATCTCCGGCTGTACGGTTTCTACGCCTGTTGTTTCCTGCAAGTGTCACCCTTGGAAAGAGCTACGGAGATGTGGAAATGCAGCGGTGAGCGGGGAGATGGAGGAACATTCGTGGTTCATAGCAGATATGTTTGTTTAGATGGAAAAGGGATAAGCTTAAATCAAAATGGCCTCGAGTGCCTGCAGTCCTCCCTGTCCAAGCCTCTTTTATCTTCTTTAGCCGAGCACGTCACGGTGTCAGCGTGGAAAATGGATGAGACAATTACTGTGTTGCTTACTGCAGTTGAAATGTGTGAGGCTGACAGATGTGTGCCCTGACAGTGACAGTTTTTCCCCAAACTAGAGATGTCTCATGGCACTGCTGCCCTGCAGGCTGAGCTGCCTCCCAGCAGCCCAAATCTGCTGCTGCTCCAGGGACTCGCTGGCAGCCCCATCCTGCAGGCGCCTGCTCAGCAGCTCCTTGACGTCAGCAGAGACCAGCCACCACTCTTACACCAGAGCTCGTGGTCTGCCCACACTGATGTGCCTGCAAAGCTGGCATTTTGGGGGAAAAAAGCTAGAGAGTGGCAAGAGTTTCCTGCTGCTGTTTGCTGGGGGCTGGCAGCTTCTTCCAGGGGCAAGGGGGGCTTCTCCTGATGGGGGGTGCTGGGCTCCTTGAAGCAAGTCCTGGCTGTTTACAGACTGTCTGGTTGAAAGCACCTGCTGGGCTTGAGCTGCAGTTTCACGAGGGCAAATGCTGGTGGGTCTGCCTTAGAAATAAGGGAGAAGTTGAAAGCAGAAGAAGGGGTGAACAGTTTGTCTTTGTACACAAACATTTACGACCTGATGTCACTCCAGCTTTGTGCTTTTATGAGGTGTTGTGAAGGGGGGTTCTTCTGCCTGTGTGACAGGAGCTGTGGTCACAGACAGTGACAGATATTACTGCTGAGCCTCCCTTTCACTGCCAAAGACTTGTGTTAAACCTTTGACGCTGAATTTCTGCCCCCAAAAGTTGTTGCTTTGTTTCTGTTCACAGCGCAGCAACGGGAAAGCCTCTGAGGAAAGGAAAGGAGGTTTCCAGCCACAGTAATTAATTAATATCTTTTGTGCTTAGAGATTTTCTGGACTAACAGTGCCTCTCCACGTTCCCTGCTTTCAGACCTGGAACTAGTTTATGTCTTGCCAGCATTGTGGTTTAGCCATTCGTAAAGAGTCGGTAACTTTTTCCACAGTTTTTAGCAGCATAAATTTTTTTTCTCTAGATATTCAGAGCTGAAATAACTTCTGTTGTGGATGCCTGTACCATCTGGCATTTGATAAGGTACTGAAGGTCAGCATTTTGGTCCTACTGAAACTGTCAAAGAACTCCTAAATTCAGTATGACCGAATGCTGGATTGCAGTAGCCAATGCACACAACTGCACTGGGAATGCTGTCTGACAGAAATAGATTGGGCTTTTCTCATAATCAGTGTTGTTTGATCAGCTTCTTTTACTATTCCTAATGCTGGATTCTCCCAAGTGGCATGAATTACTTGAAATTGGTTTGTGTGAAGTGTATAAACTGTAGGATGTTCAGAATTAACCTGTGAGTGTGAGATGTTAAATCTCAGCTGTTTGGGGAGAGGGAAGAGTTTTGGTGATGAAAACACACAGCTTCTGCAAGAAGTAGGTACCCTCTCATTAAGTTGTGGCTTTTCAATTTAAATACCTGTCATCTTCTTTGATCTGGTCCTCTCATTGCCCAGACAACCAGATGAAATGTGCCTGGTATTTTATTTCAGATAAAGCAATGGCTGTGTGAAATAACACAGCTGTCGTAACAGCTGTGTTGGGAAAGCCTGGTGTAAAAGTGACATTTTCCATGTCTTGTACGTTCATGAACATCAAGTAACAGGCCACTGTAAGTGAATAGCAAAGCTTTGTGTTTCACTGAGCTTCTGATGGAGCAAGAAGTTCATCTGTGCCTGCTCTGCCAGGGCACAGCCCCTGCATCCTTCAGAATTCCCGTTGGAAGCAAAGCCGTGACAGCACGAGGCTCAGCAAACAGAGCCCCCTTGGCCTTGGAAATCCCAAACCTCACACTTCTCCTTTGCAGCCTGCACTTCCTACTCTGGGGAGGCTCAAGTGGCAGCACAAACGAGGAGCTCAGGTCTCTGCAGGCACCCCCAGCTCGCTGGGTTTCGTTCTTCGCGTCTCGGCCGTGGAGTGCCCTGCTGGTGCTCACTGTGGGTGGCTTTTTCCCTGCACTGTTCTTGTGGTGGGCTCCCTGCCCAGAATCGTTTTACTCATCTCCATGACTGTCACTGCCCCCTTTCTGTGATTTTAGGATCCCACAATGTCTTTACTGTGCTGCTCATCTTCCCTGGCCCTGGCTCTGGTGCTGAGCCCGAATGCATCACCAGGCCTGGCTCTCTGTGGTTTTTCTGCTCACAGCAGTCTGTCTCAAAACCCTTTTTTTCCCCCCTTTCTGTGTCTCTGTCACTCTGCTGCTCTCCGTGGTGCCTCTCAGACCACTCTGTTAGAGTGGCAGTGCTTATTGCTCGTTTCAAGACTTGCAAGGATTTGTTCACACTCTTCCTGCCATCAGGAGCTTTTCAGCAAACACAGTAGAGGAATTGACACCACAATTCTTTGGACTTCCTGTGTCATCTCACCCTAGAAAAGCAGCAGTGTGTGCAAGCTTGAGGAGAACTGAAGCTTCCTGAGCTCTGGGAAGGTTTGACCCACCCAGGCTGCTGCTTTGGGAGCAGTTTGCAGCCCCCGATGGATTTTAGGCTCCTGTGACCAGGCTCGTAGCTATTGCCTTATTTGACACAGGTTGAGTGAGTCACAGATGAGACATGGCTGTTAAATGCAAGTTCTTTAGGGCAAGGATTATCATCATTGTAAAAACAAAGCCCAGACTGTCGCTGCTGTTTGACAAATAGCTGTAAAACTCAGCGCTCCATAGGGTGGAGCAGCCAAAGCCAGAGATTTTATGCAGCAAACAGGAAGAAAACAGTCAGGAAAAGAATGGAGCTGTGAAATCTCTGAGACTTAGAGAAGGGAGCTTGGGAGTTTATGAAGAAATACAGAGTGTGGTCCTCCCTCCTGAAGAGGACTCAGGGCTTGGAGTGAACTTGCTCGGAAGTGATTCTGCATTTCTAGTGAATATTGGTATTTTGGGCTTCTGGCACACTGCTGGGTGTTTTTCTGAGAAAAAGGTTGCATACTTAAGTCCTTTGTTCTCCCCTTTCCTCTCACCAGTAGTTCTTCCAGTCCGTCTTGCTTGGATCACAGGGACATGGAAGTTTTGTTTTCTCCTACGCTGCCATGTGGTGCCATGCATGGCCTTGGATTTCAGCCTGAGAAATGTTCTGGTTTTGATGACAAGCTCTTTCATTTGTGATTTAAACCATCCCAGCATATTGTTGAGCTCAATTTTGTGTCTGATATTTCCTTTAAATGCACCTGAATTATGAAGCCATCTCTGTGTAGCTTGGTGTTGGTCCAGCCTTGTTTTGTAGCTGTTGCTGTGTGTTGTTCTAATTTGTGGTTAATATCTTCACAATTTTCATACAGGCTTTTTGTAGCTGGTAGAAGTCGTGGCAGTGCTGATGTATGCCATTAATTTCTTAGGTGATAAAACTCTTCTGACACAGGCTGCTTGTAGGGAATACCAATTCCTTTGTGTCCTACAGTGCAATAGAAACAGCTGGATCCAGTGGAGCAGCTCTTGCTGCCTCTAACTGGTACAAATGCCCAGATGTTTTGTCTGTTTTATCTTCTGTTCTGAGTTAGGTTGTGGGAGAAATTAGGTGAGATGCAGCAAGTGTGTCTGTGTGGAGAAGGCAGTGCTTTTCTCCAGGCTGCAACAAGTACTCTCAAATATCCTGAAATGAGGCAGGATTTTTTATAATACACATGGAAAAGAAGTTATCACAAAGGGAACAATCACATCAGGCAACGTGAGCAGCAAGGAAGAGCAGGTCCAAACTTTGGGGTGTCGGTGAGGGGGAAAGTAGGGCAGTGGTGACCAGGGATAGCAGGGGGCTTCTGGGAGAAGGGGGATTTGAATTAGCATTTTGTGTGGTCTTTCATCTGGAGTAATTGAAGATAATTGCTACTCTGAAATTCACTGAAGTTAAGAAAGCCCTTAAAGTGCACATTATATCTGCCAAGTACGCTGGCAGTGCCAGAACGTACCGTTTCTGGGATGGATGTTCCCATGGGCAAAACTGAAGGTTATGGTTTTCTGTAAGACAGCCAGAAGTAAAAAAAAAAAACAGCCAACCAACCAACAACAACAAAAAAAAACCCACAAAAGAGATTGATCCTTGTTGTAGCTGGGTAATGTGTGGCACCCAGTGCACAGCATGTTCTCAGAGCAGGGCAGGAGGAGGAGGTGCTTGGGCAGGGTGCTCTGAGGCACCTCTGCTCTCTGCACCCCAACAAGGCAGTGGGCTTGGACTGTGGTGTTTGGTCATTCCTGCTCCCTGAACCCCCTCCTTGGACTCCAGGCAGCGAGTGGAAAACTGGAATTGTCTTTGTGCTGGGAGCGTCCAGCAGCACTCCTGAAATCAGAGGTTCTCATACACGTGTACTGTCCTGGCATCAAAGCTTGGATGTTTTCTGAAGTCAGAGCATGGGAACTTGGCAAACCTGACAGCACAGACACCTTTTCTTTCTGTGTGTGCAGCCCACTCCATCTCTTCATTCAAGAAACCTGTGATATGAGTTGTGTGTGTGAAGAGAGGGAGGATACAAGCATGCCCAGAGTTTTAGGGTGGATGTTTATAAATCATCTTTTCTCCACCTCTGAATTTTATCTTTGAAACACCTCAGAGATGTCTTTTTGGCTTCAGATTAAGATGTAAGTGGGTGGCTGTGCGTTCTGGGGATGGATGGAGATTGAGCTCCATGAAGGTAATGAGGAATGGCATTTTGTCCAAGGGACAGACAGGTAAGACTAGAGAATAGCATTATCTGGGCAGGAGAGGTGATGCAAGGGGCTAAGGGTGAGACTGAAATACATGACTGATGTGACAGGGAGTCTGTGACAGCAGAGGGAGAGGCAGCATGGTGTGACCACTGTGGTCTAATTTTAGTGTTTGCTGAGGAGGAGGGCAGAGAGGTCAAAGGAGAGAGTAAAGGCTGCAGGCTGGGTTTGTGAAACCAAGGTTTAGGGGTGAGGAGGGTTGGGAATAGGAGACAGGTCTCAGGTCTGCACCCAGGTACAGACCTGGCTCTTTCACTTCAGAAAATAACTGAGTATTTGAGATATTTCAAAGAGGGAGAACTTGACAGTACTGAGTAATTTCTTACTGACTTCTGAACACAGGTTGGTCGAGGTCTATTTTGCATTGCAGAAATCAAGAACAAGTGTAACCAAACCTGAGTGTGGATCCCAGTGGCTTTCTGCAGACCATCCTTTCAGAGAGGAGGGCTGGGGGATTTGTGCTGGCACAGAGAGGCCTTTCCAGGCTGTGGAGGCTGTTTGGGACTGACCTAGATTTTGTGAGCACATGGTTAATCTGTCCTTAGTTAGCTGGATGACTTGACCTAATGCCTAAGCTGAGGGTTGCTGAAATGAGGACTTTGATGGTGTCGTGCAGACTCTTAGGAAGCTTCAGCCATGAATCCAGCAAACAGAAGGATTGCTTTTCCCCCATTATTGTTGCCTTGAAGTGCAGTGATTCTGTTAAAATTAGGATCTGTTCAGCCTGTTGAGTTAAGGGAGTCATCAGGATTAGTTGTTATCTTGAGGACAAGTCAGGAAAGGCTAATCCTTCATAGCATGACAGGACAAAGAACTCAAGTAAAATAGCTCATCATGGCAGCTTCTTAATTAAGGCACTCAGAAGACAGTTGAGGATTTGAGTTTGTTCTGTTGAACAGTAGTGGGAATAGGCAGAGGAAGGTAAGTCTGAGATTAGAAGCTTTCCATTGTGTATTTTTCTTTTGAACTGATGGGAAAGCCATCCTGCTTTTGCAAGGTAAAATCTTAATTTACGGCTTGCTGGAGCTGTGAGAGTGATACTTGTGCTGAGATCAGAGCTGCACTGCCTTTTGTAGGGGAATCCCCCCTGACTGGAGACCGTGGAAGGACACTGTTAAATTCCAAATCTAATCAATGTCAAACCCTGTAATACCTTTGTAGTCAGTTATCTCCTATGAGTCATTGATATCTGACCAAACTCTGAGCTGGCAAGTTTCCTTTTCCATTTTATTTAGTGCTTATTTCTGCATATAAAAGATGGGGGGGAGAATAAACCATTTCATGGATACCTCTGTATAAAAATAGAATCTCTGTAAACATCCTATGTGACTAGACAGTGATAAAAGTAGATTTAAAAATTGTCTTTCTTGGCTGATGGTGGCATAAAATATTGTCAGCTGGAGCTCTCGGTATGGAAGTTTTTAGCTCATCTATATGTAGAGAGTAACTCTGACCTGGATGCTTAGGGAAGGAAGGATTAATTGTGTTAATTTGGAGAGAATATTTGCATTTCTCTCCTCAGTCTATTAAAGCTAAGTTCTGTGAGCAACTTAAAGCACCAACAGCATGGAGGTGTCAGAGCCTGTGAGTATGGGAGAGAAAAGCCAGGCTTGTCTGGTGATGGGAAATAGAAATGAAGTGCTGATGTGGGGAAGGGGCTTAATGTAAACTTAGCTGAGGTCACCAACAGGATGGTGGGAACACACAGCTCAGATGTTTTCAGTGCTACCTATTTTGTACTTGGAGTATGGTGTTTTGAGAAATACTTGATTTTTGTCAAAAAAATCAATTGAATTATTGAAAAGAAACAAAAGTTGGATTTTGTTAATGGATGGATATGATGAGCCTTGATGTAATACCTGTTTGTTACTTTAAAAAACCCCAACAACTAAATACAGTGTAACAGATAATTTTTTTTTGAACTTTCAAAGAATGAACACAGATAATTAATCCGGAGTTGTTTCAGATGGTGGTTTAGCCACAGTAGTGTGTGTGTAGCACTAACCTGCTATGAAGGATTTTCTTAATGCTTTTGGAGGGAATATTTCCTAGCAGACTGTGTGCTGAGACATTTCCCTGTGCTCCCTGGGCTGACAGAGTGCCAGGGCAGTGTCTGAGGATGCATTTGTGATCTCTACAGTCACATTTTCCCACTTCACACTGTTTGCAGTCACTGGTCTGCTGCTGGTGTTGGGAGAAAGACTGAAAAGAGCTGTTAACAGCAGCTGACTCCTCACCCCAGCCAGGAACTGCCAGTTCATCTTTGGCTTCTTCCAAAGTCAGTGTCCTTGATGAACTTTGTGGTCCCCTAGTGCTGACAAGGCAGAAAATGGCATTTGGTGCTGCTGTATTTCTCTTTTTTTTATAGTTTGCACCTGCAATTACAAATGAAAACTGCACATCTTGAGTCTTCTTGTGCCTTGTCCCCAAGTGTAGCTCATGTATCAGGAAGGAGTTTGGCTTTTTAGGCTGTGGAGGGAGAACCACTGGTCCATGGATGGGCAGGGAAGATGCAAGGTGACAACCTGCAGCAGTTTAACCCTGCTCTGGCTGTGTCTGGTGGCCCTGTGGATGGGGGAAGTCTGTAATTTGACTGCACAAAGGATTAATTGCCCTACATTTGTCTAACCTAATTTCCTATAGACACCTCCCAGCTCCAGAGCTGCTGTTTTGTATTCTAAAACCATCAGATTTGAAGCAGAGAACTCAGTTCTACTTTGCAGGACTGTTACACCATCTTAATTGATCTTTAAAATGCTTAAAACATTTTCTCACTAATTTCCTGTGTTAAAAGCTTATCTGGACTCCTGGTGGTGTGAACTTTTCATGGTTATCAGCTGGAGACCTCTTAAAATCTTGCCAGAAATCCCTATTGCCTGAAGGGTGGGGATTATCTTCCTGTGTGCCTAGACCAAAATGACCTTTATGTGTCACAAAGAAGTTGGGAACTTAATTGGAGAAGTTGGGGGAACTAACTGGTTTTGTTATCTTAATTTTTTAAGTTTCAGCTGGAAGTATATTTGGGAGTCCTTGCAAAACTGAAAGTTGAGTTCTGGTTATTTCTGGTTAGTATTGTTCCAGAGAAGTAAACTCATTGAGAGCAAGTTAGTGGTTTTTTCAGTTGTGTCTTGAGCAAGTTCAAAGTGCTGCTACAATCACGAAACAAAAGTAAAAGTTGTGACAGATTTTTATGGGGGAGCTCTTGAGAACCTATTGAACGTCATGCCAGTTACTTGCAGCTTGTGTGGTAATGGTGATTTCAGGGAAAGAATCAATGCCTGCATATAATTTATATTGCCATTAGGGACCCAAGCTATTAGGCACCACTTTTTGAAAGGCTGTTTGAATTGGAAATGTCTGTTAATCCATTTATCCCTTGTCCACGCTTCAGTGTTGTGCCCTGATGTGAAGTATTGGTGGTAAGAGGAGAGCCACTACAGCGAGCTCCCTGTTTCAGGTGGGCATGGAAGCAGTTTTTCCTTTTCACAGAGAGCTTTGCAGCCTGGGTGATGCCATTTTTACCTGTGCTGCTGGCAGGGACTCGCTCCAGGGCTGCAGCAGGTGAAGCTTCAGTGATCAGCTTCTGTGCTTGGTGATCTGATGTCCTGGGAGCATTGCTGCAAGCAGCTTCCTTTGGGTTTGTGCTGGTTTATAGCTGAGAGCACATGGATGGGAGGCCTGGATGTTTGTGCAGAGCTGTGAGTTGAGGCTCCTGGAGCCAGTGCTTTGGAGTCATTAACTTAGAAAGAGGTTTAGGAAAAGGCAAAGGCACGACGTGCTCTTGTGTAATGAAGAGAGCGCAGGTAGGGTCATGCCCACTGGATCTAAGTTCCATCCAAGTCTCTGGGTTTAATCCTTCCTACTGAATGGCTTTAGGGAGCTCCAGCTGAGTGCTGTATTTTTGTTCTTGGAAGCAGTCTTCAGAAGCATCCGGTACTCTTTGTGGATTAAGCACAGGTTCTTACACAGAGGCCAGGATTAGCAATGAAACAAATGGGAGCCCATCGTTTGGACTCAGCCAGCAGTTCATTAGAAAGCACTAAAAGGCCAGTAGAAAACTGCCTGCAGTTCCTGAAGTGCCACTGTCACAAGCTGCAAAGAAAAGCGTGTTATGAGAGAAATAAAGAAGGACAACAGCAGAAAGCTCCTCCACCTCAGGGCTGCCCCGGCCCTTCTGAGCAGGCAGCCAGCACTTGGATGCCGTGTCCCTGCCTGCTGTCCCCGTGGCTGTGCTCAGCCATGTGTCTGTGTGTCTCCTGAAAGGCAGGCACAAGTCTGCTCATGAAAACTCCTTGCCTGCTCTTGCCCACGGTTGCCACTTCAGATTGGTGCGCTTGGTTCGAAGGGCGCTCCGAGCAGCAGCGGGGTGTTAATGAAGGTTCCTCTCCTCGTGGGCCTGCAATGGGTGTAATTACTTGGCAGTAACTTCTTTAAACCTTATTTGAATTAAAGCTACATGTTTTGGCTGGTTATGTCACCGCTGTATTAGTGAGGAATGCAGGAGAGAGTGCTAGTTTGCATTAACTGAGCTGCCTTAATCCTTTGTAACCATACTTTTTATTATGTGTTGCTGTCTTACAGAGAGAGAAAACATTTGCCCAAGGGACAGCAGAGTTCACTCCTCAGCATCTCTGCATAAGGGCAGTGTTCTTTGTCCTCAAAAGGACAAAGTTCTTGGTAGATGGGTTGTTGAGAATTAACATTATTTGTAGTTCTGCATGCTCAGTGGGGACCTGTCTGTATCTAAGATCTGAGCTTTTTATAGAGCTTTTTTTCCTACAGTCCCCTCAAGGTAAGGGTGCAGAGTGGGTTAAATGCCTGACCCATTTTTTTAATGGTTTCCTACAGTCTTCAGACCAGATGCTTAAAAAAAAAAGCCTTGTCCAACATGAGTGACTCAGAACATACACCTCTCACATTCATTGTTCAGGTCAGCAGAAATATTGTGCCCTTGCATGTGTATCTTTGCTGTCCTGACAAAAGAGAAATTTTCTTAACCTTATCACAGATGATTTGTCAAGAAACCTTACCCTCACCTTACGTCACCTTGTTTGTTTAACCTTATCACAGATTTATTAACTGGCATACTTGTTTTTATATCCTTTACTTATTGAAGATACTTCCTAACATCTTTGGCCAAAGGGAACTTTATTTAAAAAAAGGCAAACAGTCAACAACTGTGAGACAATAGCAGATTTAATCTTCATAAAGCAGCAGGGCTTTTGCTTCCCTGGGAATGTTTGCTAACTGTGGCTTTTCCAGGTTTTGGACAGAGCAATTTTTCTTTGACTTTTTCAAATATTCTCTTTTTTTCCACCTCTCTGCCTCCCTGGAGCTGAAACATGCACTGCAGTCACTGCGAGAGCCTTTTGCAGTTGCACTTTTTCTTGCTGTGTTTTACTGGGCCCAACTGGAAGCCACTTCTAATCCTGTGGAATAATGTCTTTGGCTGAATCCTGAAGTTTGCTGCTGCTGTGTCTGCTTGTACTGAGGAAAAACCATCCACATGGCTTCTTATCTTTCCTAGGCCAAAAATAACACCACGGCTCCTGCGGCCTTGAAGAATTAGCCTAATTTCAAAACTGGAAACTGGGGTGAAGATGAAAAGTGTGCTTCAAAATATATAAAATAGCAGCTGGGTGCTTAAGCATGAGGATGAAAAGCCTTTGTCTGGGACTCTGGATGGTGAATCAAAAGTATTTGTGATGATCTTTTGCACGGACTGTTCCGCAGGGACGGATCTCTGCCGAATCGCTCCAATTTCAGCCGGGCCGTGCAGTTCTGGTGCGGGAACTGCAAGTGAGGAGGGTGGAAGGTGAGGCCAAAGTCATCCTCCCTGTGGCTGCAGAGAAATTCCCCTGATGTGGGGAATTTCTCCATCTGCCTTGTGCCATCTGCCCTCAGGTCCCTGGTGCAGGGGAGGTGTGAAATGTGCAGCCCCGTTGATCCTGCGAGGTGGCCAGGCCGTCTCCCGTACAGAAAATGCCTTGTTTCTCTTCAGCCAGCACAAAGGCTCTTTTATAGCTGCTTGGCCATACATCTGTCGAGGTGCCTCAGACTGTTAGCACTGGTTACTGTTTGAGGTATGCAGCTCCCAGGCTGTGATGTACAGTGATATGTTGTTTATATGTTGCCTCCCTTTCCTTTTGAGGGTAGGGAGCTGTGCTGTGTCCTGCCCTGAGCAAAGCTGGTGTCAGTTATGGGATGGAGTGGTAGCCTGGAGATTTTCTCTTTAAAAGCAGACTGGAATCCTTCTGTTTCGCACTTCAAATTAAACATCTGAATTTGGCAGCGTCTTCAGGACAATAGAAGTTTCTCTGGGGAAAAGTGTGTTGAATTTCTGCTCCAGAGGCAGACCTGGCTTGAAAGACATTGTGGGCATCATAGCAGGGGCACCCCAGTCCTTCACCAGGCACTTAACTGGAAAAAACCCCTGACTTCATAAACTTTTTGAACTTTATTGAACTTTGGATTAATTTCCCGATCTTTTCCCCGCCTCTACTGATATTTTTTTTCCCTGCATGTGTCCTCATGCTCGTTCCACAGACACTTTGCTGAAACCAGTCCTGCCCAGAAATGCACACTCATCTTCTGAAATGTAGGGCAGGGAGTGAGAGGAGGCTCTGTAACCTGACAAAGTCCTGGTGATTTCAGAATCTCTGAGTTTGTCTCCTGTGGCCCTCAGGCATCTCAAGGTTTGCCATCTCCTGGCTCCTGTGTTTGGTTTCCTGAGTTGGTTTTTTTAACCCCACAGATCTATCTGACAGCTCTTCAGTTCCATTCCCAAATAGCTTTCTGATGCTGTCACTGCTGGCTTCTTGACTCGAAGTAAAGCTTGGGTGGAAAAACAACTTTTCATCAAATTACCATGAGATAGGTCTCGTGGGATAGAGGAAGAGCACGAGAGGGATGTGCTGTTTCATGTTAAGCTCTTTTGCTTTGACACTGATCTTCTCTTCTGCTCCATTAGTGTGGATAAATCATGAGATCTGGTAGCTGAGTGTGGCAAAAGGTGACTTGGGGTGGGTCCATGGCATGTTCCACCAGAATCCCTGTCCCTTGAGAGCAGCAGCTCTGCCCTGCCCAGGCCCTGGTGTCAGTGCCTGGCTCTGCCTTGGAACATGTGCCCGTACTTGCTCCCCTCTGCGGGGAGTATTTCTTGTTGAAGTTCTGTTTTGGCTTTGAAGATGCATTTAGGCTTTTTGTGGCCTCTTTCACAAGAGGGTGAGAAGTTACTTTTCAGCTTAATTTTAGACTGGCTGTCATTCTCAAGCAGACTTGAAGAGCTGTTTTGAACCTTGCTTGCAGGGAGACTTGGAGGAAACTGATTTCCCAGTACATTGAGGGAACTGTTACCCCAGGTCTAGAATTTTGTGCTTCACCATCAAAGTGCTTTGCAAACCTTTCCCATGCTCCTTCCACCCTGTGGAACAACAGCTCTCCCTGCATGGCACGGGGTTATCCCCAGGGCACAGGAGGAGGTACTGTCAGGGCAAGGTGTAGAGTGTAAGAGGTCCTGACTCTGTGTCCTGCAGCCAAACCACACCTTCCCTCCCCTCTTTCACCAGTCACTGCAATTAAAATTCCACCGTCAGGGCTGAAGTGAGGTGAGGCAGGAGCAGACTTGTTTTCAGGAGGGAGAGGGAGAACCGAATTTTCTGCTGGAATGGGCCTTTTCCTAGAGTGGGCTCAGGAAATGTCCCTTCCCCAGCTGTTTGGGGGCAGAAAAGTCATAGGCAGAAATTACAAAAATAATCATCCTGGTGTGCTCCAATTCCCAGAGGGCATCAAAGAGGGAATGAACTGAGCTGGGAGCAAAGAGCTCTGCAGACAAACCTGCAGTTCTCCATCAGCCTTTCTGAACTGTGGCCCAGGGCAATCACTGAAAATGATTTCTTGATAAAACTGGGGGAACCTGGCTTGCAGGGGAGCAGATGAGACTCTCTGACAGCACTGTGGAGCAATGGGAAAAAAATGTCTTGGAGGTGAAAGGTAGCAAAAGCAAGAGAGCCAGAGTGAAACCCAGGGGGGGTCTTATTGACATGCTGTAGTCCAAATAATTTCAAATATTCTAAACAGAGATCCCGTGAGTAGAGATACGAGGGAACCAGATTCCTTTGGCATTTGCAATATCAGGCAGGCTAAATGCTCTTGTGCAACTCTCTGCTGAGTGCCTACGGAGCAGATGTTGCTCCTTTTGTAGCTGCTGCTCCAAGTGAACCAGTTTCTTGCCTGGGTGAATCAGGGAGCTGTTTTACAGGTGCTCACCTTTGCAGAGGGCCCAACAGAGGGACAGAATTTGAGGTGCAAGTGCTGAGAGTGGAGGAAAAGCAGTCACTTGCAGTTGATGAAGGAACTGTCTCCTTAAGGAGTGTCAGGACAATGTGAACCTTAAATGTGGCCTTAGTTGCAGTTTCTCCAAGGAGAGTAGGGGAGCAGGGTTTGTGGTGGGGGTGGGCAGAGAAGAAGTGAAATAAACCTTCAGAAAAGAAATTAGTCTAAAATAAATGCAAGTAAACAGTAAAATGTTACAAGGTGCAAGCTGAGGAACAACCTGCTGTTTTCCCTGGCTCTCGCTGGGACACAGCTCTAATCCTTAAAGCCGGAAATCATATCTGATGGGCTATAATAAACTTATTTTTCCTAGACGTAGAACTCCCCTGTGCCTGGCTCCCCTAGGCAAGGTGGAATACCTGCCAAGAAAGCAACAGGCTCTGAGCCTCAGCTGCTTCCATGTGCCAGCAAAACCATCCTCTGTGGAAGTGACAGGCGTGTTGCTGATGGGACATGTTCTGGCATGGCATCCGAGTTCAATCCAAATGGGGAGCACTCGTGCACCTGACTGATGGCCAACATAAGAAAAACACTGAGCTGCCTGCATTGTAGCTGGTGTAATTTCATGCCTAGTTACCATGCAAAACAGTCAGCTCTTTACCCAAAAGCGAGGTCTGAAAGTGACTTCTCAGAGTATGTTTTCTTCCTGTCCAAGCGGAGAGCGTGCAGTGAAGAACAGTGGCTTGGATTTTGTTTTCTTTGGTAGCCAATATAACGTCACTGGTTGTCTTTGTGTCTGCCTCTCTTTGTGTTGGTGGGACAAAAAAGCCGTGTCCAGTTTGGGATTGCTGCCAGTTTTATCAATATGATGATTATATTCAGAAGAAAGGCGCTGCAGTGGTTCTTGTGGTGCCTTGATGGTAAATAATAGTAAAATATGGCTGTCTCTTCATATTCTGGTTAGACTCCCCCGGTTGCCACACACTGGAAAGCACCCCTTTTCATGTAGCTGCGTGCTCATGCACTCTGTGGTCAGCTAAAGTAAATGTTCACATCCTTGTGTGTGCTGGAATGTAGCAGAATCACTGTAAAGTATTCCAGACCCTGTTCCTGAGCGTTGTCACTTGGATGATGCTGTTGCACGACTGGGGTTTTTTAAAATTTGTTTTTAAATCTTCAAGTGTTTGGTAGAATTGCTGCAGTCCTTTCTAGAGGCTTTGGGGATAAAACCATAGCTATAACTTTGAAACTTGGAAATATCTGCACAGGCTCAGTCCTGCACCTCACACCAGACAATAATGAGCACTGAAAGCTAAACTGTGCCCATTGATATGGTGATGATCAGTACTTTTTTCTTTCTGATTAATATTCAACCTGTGTCTTCTATAGCGTTTCAGACAAACCATGGGATTGTCCATTCTTCTCAGATCCAGTTGCCCAGTGGATTTGAGCTTGTCCTGCCAGGGAAGCTGCTGGCACTGTGTCCTCTTAGGGCAGTAGCCCTGTCGGCCTGTGGTGCTGTGGTTACGTGGATGATCCAGTTTGGGTTGTTTTTCATTCCCTGAGAGTGGTCCTGGGCTGAAGGTGACGGACTGCAGCGTGGAGAGAATTCCTTCTGTGTTTGATCTGCTAAAGCACAGGGTCTGTAATCCTTTAAGGGCTGCTGTATCCCTGCTGGGAGTCTGGGAGCTGTGCAGGAAGTGCAGAGGACTGTGTGCTCCAGCCTTGGCCTTGGAACACTCACGTGCCAAGAGATTTGAGTGAGGAGCAGTGAATGGCAGGACACCACACAGTGCCATGGGCAGCACTAAGTGAGCAAGAGCAGAACCACTTACTTTTGAATGATGTTTTAAGTTGAAGCAAATTCAGTTTACACAAACGACTTGGGAAAGAGAGAACTACTTGTCTGTGCTTTAGGAGAGCTTCCTGGCTGCTTTGCCAGCTCTCATCTGCCCTGTTTTCCTCGTCACCTCCAGTATGGAGTGGCCACACTGGTTCTCCCACAGCATCAAGAGCTCACTGGCCACCACAGGAGGCAGCCAAAGGGGCCAGCAGGCTCTCAGAGGCTGGGGATGAGCTGTCCTGTGGCTCTTGGACATCAGATGATGAATGGGGTAGGTAGCATTGGAAAGGCCAGCACCTCCCATCCCATGCCAGCTGTTGGCAGGTGTCCTTTGGACTTGGAGAGTGGGGACTTGGATGTACAGGTTAACCAGGCTGGGATGGCAAATCTCCTTGGTGTAGCTACAGGAAATGTCACCCCAGCCTCCTGAAAGGGCAGGAGGAAGGGTGTGTGGCAGGTGGCCAAACACACCTTCCCTCCTGCCCCTCTCACTGCTGTGAAGGTCAAGGCTGGGAGCTCTGCTTTTCATCCAGGGTGGCCTGGGAAGCTCATAGCCATGTGATGTCAGTGGGAGTGGGAAATTCACAGGATCTGAAGGGGAATTAAAACATGAGAGAGTTCAGAGAGTGCTGGGACCTGCTCCTCTCTGGATTGTACACTTCAAACCAGAGCTGCTGCTGAGTAAATCCCAGCTTGCCCAAACCACAGCAAATTTAGCAGGGTAATAGTTTGAAGAGATGATAGATCACTCTATTGCTTTCTCTGTCTTCTATTTGTGGAGCAATGCTGGAGCAAATGGGGATTTGCACAAGTACATGTGAGATATCTCTCTCTCTGTAAATGTATCTATATCTACAGATGTATATTTATATGCACCCCTGAAGGGAGAAGGTGCACCACAGTCAGTGGTGGGGAGATGCTCTCCCAGCAGTCCTACATCCTCTCCCCATGAGCTTTCAGGGACTGGAGCTGTTGAAGGAGCAGGGAAATGAGGAGGGAGAGGAGTGAAATACCATGTGAGGCTTTATTTCTTACTTTGCAATAAAGATGACCTTGCTGGCTTGATTGCTTTAGGTTTGCTGCAAATCTCATCCACTCAGCAAGCTGCTGGAGGGAGCTGCTGGCAATGTCTCCAGGTAACAGTAATAAAACCCTGAGTGATTATAATATTATTTCATTTATAACTGAATGAAATACAGAGGGGATCTGCAACAGGGCAGTCATTTAACAGGGTGTGCAGGCAGCTCTGCTTTGTGAGGACAGGGGAGGGCTGGGGAGTGGCTCAGGCTTCCCAGCATTCTCCATAGGCACAAACCAGGATGTGAGCTTTTTTGTTGCAGAAAAAAGATTTCTAGGAAATGCAAGATGAAGTGGTCTTTGTTTGGACTGGCCACACAATCCCCTCACGAGCAAACACTTTATCATGCCAGTTAGGCTGTGGTGAGTGATGTTTTACAGTAGCAGGCTTGTTGCTCAGTGTAACTGCTGCTGCCTTTATGGCCAGAGAAAACCAGGCAGAGAGCTTGCTTGAAGTGGTTCAGTGCTAAAATTGCTGTTAAAGCCCTTTCAGGGGATATTCTTGTGGCAGGAGGCTTTCACATTTATTAATTAGTCCAATTTCTCTACCCTGTGAAAGACAAATCGTTTCAAAAATAAAGAATCACATCCAGGTAAATTTATATTTAATGAGAGAATGTTATGATAAAAGAGAACTTTGTAGTTATACAGAAATGTCTTACTAAAATGCAATGAGGATATTTTTTTTGCTTGCACTCCCCTTCCTCTCCAGAAAAACCTCCCCGAACAGGTCTGGACAATGAATGTTCTTTTGTAGGGATGAACACACAATCTCAGAGGTTAAATTTGCTCTGCAAGATGTTTGCACTCACATAAAGCTCTTTTATGTGTGACATTTCCTGCATTATAGCAACCAGCTTTTAAAAAATGGGTGTTTAAGGAAGACTTGACTTCACATAAGCAAGGCCAAATTACCTTTTCAAAATGTCACTGTCACTCAACAAAGCCCTTAGCACCTTCCTCAGATTGGTGCCAGGCCCCTCCCTGAGGTGCTGCTGGGGTGCCCAGCACCTCGGTGGCTGCAGCTGGGCAGTTTTTGCTGGTGGGAGCTGCCTGTGATAAAGATGAATCTTCTGTGCTCCCCAGAGGTGCATCCAACCCCTTGGGTACCACAGAGGCCTCCTGTTTGTTGCTCACTGGAGAAGCCTCTGCTGAGCAGAACTTCTGGGCAGAAGCTCAGCACAAGGCTCTTCCCAGCACCTCTCTCCCAGGAGAGATGCATGTGGGGTTTTTTTAAATAATTCCTTTTATCCATTCAAGACTATCACCCTTAGGACTTTGTGTGCAGTGCATGCAGAGAACCCTTTGCTTCCCATGAGCAGCTGTGTCCACTGACTGGCTCAAGTCCCTCCTGTCCAGGCATTTAGTTGTGGTTTTTTTTCTTTTTTCACACTTTTTCTTTTAGTATTTTTTTTTTTAGATAGGTTTTGGCCACTGGTTTTAAAATCCTGCAGATTTCCATCTTGACTGGAAGGGGCTGACCACTGAAGCTGCCTTGCTTTTAATGCTGTTCAGGATGTGTCTTTTTTTAATCTCTTTTTTTTTTATTTCCTTCTTCAGTCAAGTCTACAAAGAATACTCTGTTTTATGTGCTTTATATGTATGATTTCTTCTTAAAGGACGACTCATTTCCTCTACTTTAGAGGTATTTTCTTAAATCTGTCACTTCCTTTCTCTTTCTTGGCTGTCTGATTTGCCAGTTTTTACATTTTTTCGAAACTGTTCTGCTCATTAAATTCTCAAATCCTTCGGGAATTGGGTGTTGCCCAGGCGAGTGAAACTTCTTTTTTATTCTCTGGCAAGAAATATTTGACGATTAATTTAATTGCTAAATTGGCTTCTAAGCAGAAGCAGGCTTGGAAAACCGAAGGGAAATTAATCATGCCCAGTTAACAGAAGGGACTTGAAAACGTGAAGGCTGCACCAAAGACGTCAGTGAAAGCTGCGGTGCACAGTAGCTACCAAGCTTTTAGTATTTTATCATACTTTTTTTGATTTCTTGCTGGCTTCCACTGCTTTTTGCCTGCTTGGAGAACAGACTGTTCCCTCCCAGGGAGAGAGGAAAAGCTCAGATCAGGTGCTCGTGGGATGTACCAAGGCCTCCATCCTTCACCTGCAGCAAAAGCTTCCTCAAACAGCCTCATCCTGACAAATGTTCCTCTTGAACTTTCTACAGACACATCCCAATTCATTTGGATTGAACTGTCTTTAATGTATCAACAAGGGGAAATTAATTCTGCTGTAATGAAAAGCTCAGTTCAAAGCAGCAAGTGCTGAATCAGATGACATTTAAGATTATTTTGTAAAAAATGTGTTTATACTGAAAGTGAAATACTGATGAGTTGCAAGAGGTACTGCTAAAAACGTGCTGGCATGAGGTTGAATTTTCCTCTGATGTAAATGGGTGTAACTTGATCAGGTAGCAAGGTTCTGCTGATGTACATCAGCTAAAGATTAGAAATCTTGTGTGTGACTGCATACAAGAACTACAATAAAATACTGAGGTCCAAAGGAGAGGGTTTTTTTAGTGTTTTATTAGAACAAATGGAATTGCTGTTGAAGAAGTTTCTGCCTGCAAGACTACGTGTCTTGAGTGAGCTCAACTTCATGGGACACCAAAGGCATTATTACAACTTCTGTAATTACCCAAAATAGCAGTTCTGTACATAAGATTGGCATCACATTAAAGCTCGGTGTCTTGGACTTTTGCAGGACTGGGCTCCAGTAATGACTCTTCCATTATCGAGCTGGGAAGCTCCCTTTGAAATGCATAAAATCCTTTATAAATACTGGGGGTGGGGTGTCAAGCTGTAAAATGTCTGATTTTTATTAACCATGTAAGATCTCCTGTTGGTAGGAAATGCCAATAGGGCCTTGCACATACTCTGTCTTGGGGAAAAAAATGGGAATTTAGGGAGAAAATTTGTGTTTGGAGAGGTAGGAGAAAGTTTCATTAGTTTGTTACCTGCTTTGTCTGCTGTCTCCATTGGCAGAGGGAGAGATTAGCACTGTTGTGGCATTACTAGGATATTAGGTTTGATGTTTGAAAGTTAAATTAAATGGAGAAAAGAAATGAGAAATTACAGATGTGAACAATGATCCTACATAGGTAAAAGCACTGAAGTTATTCCATACATAAATAAGTGACATTTCTTGTAAAATGCACATGTGATAGTACATTCTCCAAGATGCCTGTGACTTGAAGAAACACTTTGCTGCAACCCCTAGATAAAGACATTGAGTTTTTCTGCGTTGCTTGCCATGCATTAATTCAGACATGCAAATTGTGACTGAAAAATTTGATTTCCATAGTGTAGGAAGTATTTTCTGAAAAACAAGCAACCTCAAATGGTATTGAACATTGAATATTGAGCATTGTGTTGAACATGGACCTATGCTTTGAAAATGCTTTTCCACTGGTTAAACTGGTGCCAGTCAAAAATCCTCTAGTTCTACTGAATGTTAATTATTTTGCATTTGTTTTTCAGTAAATGTTAAAAGTCTGAGAACTGCAGTCTATTGATCTTTCTCCATGATTTATGTAGTAGTTGAGCAGAGCAAATAGAAGTCTGATTAGTTTTGAGCATTTTTGTTTGGTTGGGTTTATCAGATGTTGTAAGGTAAATGAAAACACAGCTGTGGTTCAGGCGGTCCTTCTGCCCAACTGAATGGTTTGGTACTTACACAGGTGAAAAAATTCACAGTATCTTGTGCACTTTGGCACATAAATCAAGATCTAAAATGCCAAGAGTTGTAAATATGCGTTAATGATGCACAAATTTCTGAGATACTCTCCTGCTGAAGGGCTGGTAAAGTGTTGGGTGCCAGGTAAGGGCTTCAACCTTCAGATGGGAAAAGTAACAGCAAAATAGCAGTAAATCTGAAATTTCCTACATGGAATGGGGCAGGGTGATTTTTTAATAGAAGAGAGTAATAGGACTTGAGATGACTTCTGTAAACTTTACTTTTCCTTTCCCTTGAAATCCCAAGGGAGAACCCAGGACTTCCTCCTTGCTCCTCCTGTAGTTGTGTTTTAGACATTTCTGTGACCTTCTCAACCACTTTTCAGTGACTTTTCCATTAATCCCTTGGGAGATTGTTTTTTTCCTTTTAACCAAATAGTGTCTTGCCTTAGGGTCAGAGAAGAGCCCCTTAGTTACACTGTTAGGTTATTGTTTTACAAATCTTTGTAACATTTTCACAGGTCGTACCTTGGTTCCTTTCAAACCAATGGCATTGCTCTTCCCTGTGCACAGTCTAACACATCCTTGGGTAGTTTGTCAGGGTCATCTCCTCCACAGACTTTAATTTCTGGTGCTTTTCAGTCTTTCCCTGCAACCACATGACTTGTGGAGCATTTTCTCTTTTGCTATAGTGGATTTGCACTGCTTCACTTCTGTGCTTTGCACTGAGAAGCAGCATTCAGTTTGCTTCAACCTGTTTTCCTCCTCTTATTGCCATCCAGAGGATCTTGTGAGCTCATTTAACAGCCTTCAACCTCTACTGTACCTGTTAATATTTTTCTTTGGATTCCTCCCATCCTCTGGAGCATTGCCTCTTACTAATTGAGAGCTAATGCTAAGTAGGGCAAACATTGTAAAGAGCAGCTTTTCCATGAAGAGCCTCTTTAATTGCTGGCAGGAGAGGGTAATATCTGTAGTGTTTCCTTTCCTTTTGCTAATGCAGGTTCAAGTATTGCCCTTCCTGCTGTATGTGAAAGCACTTTAATAAAGGTTAATGCTTTGTACTTGATGGTAGTGATTAATGAAGCTTCATGACATAGGATTGTTTTTGGTATCAGGAAGAGGAATGGGCATCTGACTGTGTTTCAGTAATGTCAGCCTCAAGCTTATGCAAGGGTTTCTGAGATGCTGGTGATTTTCTGTTTGCTTTGAGGGAAAACATTACCTGGAGACAATAGGCCAAAGGGACCCTCCTGTATTAGGAAACCCTAAGAAATGCCAAGGGTGGCTCCAGTTCTTACCTGGCCACTGGACTTTGGCAGGTGTCTCAGGCAGTGTTGGGATGATTGTCCAAACCCAGTACCAAGTTGTGTGAGCACGTGCTTCTCCTGGTTTTCACGAACAGATTTTGTGCTTTCCCCCTCCTCCTCTGTGTCCTGGGAATGTGAACTGTTCAGTGGAAAACTTCCTTGACCAGACTGCAGTGTTAAATATTTCTGTCAGCTGAACTTTCAATTTGTAGATGGGGCTGGGTGCTTTTAATGAGAATGCCTCATCTTGTTTCTCTCCTCTTCCCTCTCTTTAATTCAGCTTTGTCCTTTACAGCGCTCCAAAGGGCACTGCAGCAGAAAGGGAACACCTGAACAATGCAACATGAAGCCAAGAGCTTTTTATATTGGAGTTAATATCCTTTCTTAAAGAGATTTGGCCTGGGGCTAGGCGTGTGCAGGTGGGAAGGGTGGAAAGGCACATCTGCTTTTTCTACTGATGTCTGAAGGTTCAAGAACAGTTGTGGGGTTGTTAGTTCTTCTGGTGATCAATAATAGTGATGGATTGGGGTTTTTGGCTCTTAGAATTTTTCTCAGATTTGTGTTTCTTCTCCCTCCTGAAGGAAAACTTTCTGTGCTTTGAATAGAGTCCCATGGCTGGTTAATCTGTGCCTGAGGCATGAGGGGTTTGGGCTGGTTAATCTGTGCCTGACTACAGGGCTGGCTTTTGACCTGAATGTTTGGTTGGAAAGCCCCAGCTGGCCTCAGCACTGAGGCTTGGGCTGCTCCTGAAGCTCAGTGGCCTTTCCACTTCTCCCAAAGTGATGGACCTGACCTGCTGAACCAATGTAACCTGAAATGGTGGCTCATTAAAATCTGGATACCCCTTCAGCACTGGCATGGCCAGGGCACTTCCAGCCTGGCACTGTCACCCAGGCTCCCTGTACTTCTAATTTGTTCAGAAAGTGATTTCATTGGTGAGAGTCTGTATCATTATTTAGTTTTAAACCAGCAGCTTTAATTAGGCTTTTGACAGAGACAAAGGCACTCCTGTAGTAGTTTATTAACTTTCCAAAAGCTTTGTAGACACTTGGGTGTCACTTATTTCAGAGGGTGTCTTTGTGGAGTCCTTTTTACCTCTGGTACTCAAATCATCTTATCTTGCCTTTGAAGCTGTAGGTAGAAGTTAGGCTGGTGTTCCTTCCAACCATGCACTGCTCATTCTGTTTGTGTTGTGGGTTTTTTCCTGTTTCTCATGTATAATAAGGGGAGGATTTGGTAGTTCATCATAGCTGTTAAATTGGGCTCATGGAAGTGAATATTAAAATTGAAGGGTTTTTTAGGTAAGAAACAGTTCTGAAAAGTGAACAATTGAGGAGTTTTTTCCTAAAACTTGTTAGTAATGACTTTTGTAGTTGGAACGTGGTATTTTTCTAGTATTAACTTGATAATGTTCTCCTTCCTCCTCTGCCTGCAACCTTGAAAATGAATAGTGTTACATTAGTTATGGAAACTTAAATAGCAAGAAAAACACCTGAATTTTCCTAGTATTTGCAATCCCATACACTTTTCAAAATGCTGGAGTTTTAAGGACAGAATGAAGTGACTCCTTGTCCTTAATCCTTTTTTCTACTCAGGATTATGGCTCCCACAGCAGAATCAGACATGAAAAAGGGATTTTTGCAGCAGGGCTTTGCCTTTGCTGTATCTTAAGCACAAAGATAAGCATGTTTATGCTTGAACATGACGACACTATGGAAAATAATTGTTGATCTGATTAACTCTATTGAGAGGGAGTTTGCCTTCCTGTGCTTTCTGGGTGTTCAGCTGCCTGGGGCAGTGAGGGCTGTGCCACAAGAGCTGCTGCTTCATCTCCACTCTGCAGCAACTCAGAGCATCCAACAAGTTTGGACAGCAGACAAAAGACAGGCCTGCAAGAGTCCCTTTTGCATGTCAGACTTCGACAAGTTTGTGTGTTTAAAGAAGCTGGAAGTAATAAAGGCTGAGCAGAAGAGGCTTCTCAATACCTTTAGGAAGAACCATGTGTGGTTTTTTCAATGCTGCTTTATTATTTTGTTGGTTTTGTTGTTGTTGTCTTTCTTGGCTGATTTTTCTTTTCGTGAAAAAATGGATTTTTATTTTCACCTCTTTTTCTTTCAATCCAGGCATTCAGGAAACCTGAAATTGAAATTGGCTTGTATTGATGGCTAGATAGAGCTGAGAAGCAGACAACTGGAATTTCTCTCTCAGAAAGCAAGTATTCAGTTAAATAAGTAAATCCCTCTATGACAGTTTAATCCTAAACTGAGCACAGAGTCTCATGCAATGAAACAAATGTCCACAATGTTAGGGAGGGCTCTCAGAAGCCTCATTTAACTGCTGGAAATAAAGACACGTTAATGTGCTGCTCATTCCATAAATATTTCCCAGTTGTAAGCCATAATGGGCAAACACATTACCTTTCAGCACAGCTGTGATTAAAAATGGCAGCATTGCCAAAGCATCAGCATAGAAAACTCTCTGAGAATGTGCACCCACGTGAGGTGGTGCCTTTCCTCTGTCCTTAACTTCTGCAAAGCTTGGGGCAACAAGGGCTGATGTTGTGTCTCTGTAGGGTCAGGCTTAGGGAAATCACTTGTTCCTTACCTGAACTCCACATTTTGAACAGCAGTGTCTGGGGCAGGGGCTGTGCTTAACCCATTCAGTCTGCAGGCCCACCACATTAAGGGATGAAGTGTGGTGGAAGGATCTGTATTTCCTTGGTGAGCTCTCATCTGGTTTTTGTCAGCCTGTAGCCCCATTTCCTCTGTGTCCTTTGCAGGTGGATGTGTTTGTACCTCACCTTTTGCCTTGTGCTCTCTGCTCTGCCTGTACTTGCCCCTTGTGTGTCACCTTCCTTTTGGCTTGTTAAGTGTGGAGGTCAGAGAGAGGTTGGGCTTTTTGTTGGGTTTTGTTACTGGTTGTGTTTTCTTGGCTGCTTTTTTCTTTTCATATTGTTACCAAGCCTCATGGCTTCTCCTCTGGGGTAAGAGGGCGCCTTTGGCCATCCCAAGACTATAAATTATAAGCAGAATTGTCTTTAACTTGCAGATTTTGAGCAAATCTTTCTGGGAGTAACACTGGAGGTGGTGATGAGAGCTGAGGTTGGTTGTCTTTTGAGTGTGAAGTTCTCACAGCTGTCTGGCAGGGCTGTTTGCTTGCTGCAAAGCCTTCTTGTACAGTTGGCTCGGGTTCCATGGCAATAAAGTATCTTTGGACAAGTTATTTTTCTTTTTTTTCTTTCCCTTCAAATTTTTAAAATTATTTTTATTTTACCCTTTTTTGTCTCTAGTACATGATTTCAGGCCCTGCCTCCATGACAGTAAAACAGGGCTTTTCTTTATGGCAGTGGGCATTTCTGACTGCTCCCCAAATCTCCTGCTCTCCCTTGGGCAGGGACATGGTGCTTGGTTAGAGACAGCTCTGCCCAGTCTGTAATACCACTTAACCAAGCTGTCATCTGGCTTATTAAGTGCATGGGAAAGCAGTTTCTTATACCTGTCCAGTTTCCATTTCCAATTTCCATTCCATGGAATGGACATTTCCCATAAGTCATACAGGAATTTTATGACAAAACCTTACCTAGAGCCTGTTTTGGACAATGAACCTTGTCTTTTAGTTTCACTCTTTGTAAGGGATTGTTCATAAAATGCTGAAGACACTCATTTAAATTTATCCCAGAAGTCTTGCATAGTGAAGAAATTTCATTTTATTCCAGACACTTATCAGGAGAAAACTCTGGAAAGAGAAATGTGCGTAATTGGATACGTGCACAGAGATCCCTGCAGGGTGTGTGTTTCAAACTCTCTTGTCTCTGCTGTTAAAAACAGACCAGAAGGCCTCAGGCATCTATTTAAGGCTTTTTTTACTAAGGGGTACAGTGAAAAATATATATAATTTAATACAGTATTAAAATGCAAGTCACATGCAAAATTGACCTTTCTTATTTAAGGTACTGTGTTCCTTAGCCTGTGAGTCCTCATATTTGGTCTTGGTTTTGCTTCATATTTTTTAAGGGAGGGATGGAGGCAGCTGGTGTTTAACATACCTCAGTCTCTTTAATTCATGCTCGTCTTCCAAGGGTTTGACAGTGCTGAGTCTCAGTGCAGATTGTCTGTACCTGGCACAGGTTTCCAGTGCTGGAAGGGCTCCTTGCAGTGCTCCAGCCCCTCCTGAAGGGTGGGTGCAGCAGGGAGGGCGTCTCAGAGCTCCACGTGCTGCAGCTTTGCCTTCTGCAGGGCTGGGCTGGGCTCTGGGCTCCGGGCTGGCCTTTGTGGCAGGGGCTGAGTGCCCAACCACTGCCTAATGCTGGGCAGCCTCTGCAGCTCCGGCCTTGGAATCACAAGCAGCTGCTTGGCAGGGACATCAAACCCTTCTGAGAACTGCAAGGGTGTGAGTTGAGACAGGGATGGGCACAGCTCTGCCTTTCCTTCCCCGTCCCTCGCCGTGGTCTCTGCTCTCAAGCTGAGAAATCGAGGAGCCAGTTGTCACAGTGCTGATGTTTTCTTGCTGCTTGAGCTGTCCAGCCATGCCTCAGTGTTGGAGAGGATCCCCTGGCAGCAGCATCATCTGCTTTTTTTGGGTAGGGTGACCAAATTCTAGGAATAATAGGCCAGCAGATTGGATCTGTGTTCCTGCCCATCCAGCACGTCTTCGGTGGTGGTGGCTGGAATGAGAAACCCTCCCAGAATATATCAGGCCACGGATGGTGCCACCACAGACCTGGTGGCACCTTTTAGAAGCCTTCTGGTACCTAAAGGGGGCTACAAGAAGGCTGGAGAAGGACTTTGGACTTCCCTCTTCCATACCCTTTGGGATGGCAGCTCGTTCCAGTGTGTCATGCCTGGGATGACAAACTTTGTAAGGGCTGCTTCCCCCAGCCCAACCCTGCTAGTGGCAACAGAAAAATGGCTTTTCCTGGGAAGCTGTTACCAAAACCCTCCAAAATCATTGGGATAAATAAAACCCTCTAGCACTGGCTTTTTAATGTTAGCAAGTGAGGCATTGCTTTATTCTTGGCCAGGAGGTGTGTGTGTGTGGCTGACAAAACTCTGGCCTCCACACAGATGTTGATACAAAACTTTTTCACCTGTTTATACATTGTTAGCAAACAAAGAAATTAATTGGTTTTAAATTAAATCATTCTTTTACATGAATTAGTATTCCATCCTCTATTGATTTTTTGCTGTTTATGTTAATTAGTCCATATTTTTAGTCTTGTTTATGTTAATTAGTGCATATTTTTAGTCTTTGTAGTATGTTTTTTTCTCTGGTGTGGACTTTGGAAAACATATATTGAGTCTTTGTTGGTCTCTTCTTTATCTTCTGCTTTCTGTGAAATGTCCTTGTAGTTCATAAATTCTGCATTCTAGATGTCCAGCTTCAGCAGTACATCTTTCTCTCCCAGGCTTTGTTAATTGAAGCATATCAGGGTTAGTTTATCAAAACTTAGAAGTTTCATTTTCCCAATCTGTGTTCCCCCAGTAGCAGCTTATGACATTGTGACATGATTTGCTTAAATCCTGGCTAAAAGTGATTTAAGATTTTGGCACGCTGCTTATCCTTAATTAAAACGACTAATTAAAAAGTGTAATAAACCCATTAAAAATTAGAAAAGTTCTATCATTCCCAAGAAAGCTTTCACAGTCTGGAGGAATAGGCATCCTCCTGGTGTTCCCTGGCTGCTGAGCTGGGCAGTGCTGGGCAGAGCAGCACGTTCACAGCTTGAGGTTTGGGACACATCTCAGCCAGGATGTGCTGGTGGGGACATCAGGGCTCCATTACACTCTGGGAGGCAAAGTTGGCAAGGAATGACACTGTACACTTTCCATACATGGATTTAAGATTTCTCATTGTTTAAAGAAGGGATTTGCAAACCTTTTGCTGTGTTCAAACACGCTGTCCAGAGGTGTATTCATCATGTAACGATTTAGTGGGGAAGCCTTGACAGTTTAAGTGTACAAGTGAAGGGAATTTAGAGGAGGACCAAGTTTTCTAATTTTTTAAAATATTATTTAGTCTGAGCAGAAAGGTTTTCAGGCCAACAGCCCATCTTCAGACTGGAAAAGAAGACTTAGATGTTGAAAGCTTGTCAGTCTCTCTGCTTTCCCAGCCCCTGGGGCTCCTTGTTTGTATCTGTTGGTCTAATAAAAGGTATTACATCTCCTGAAAAATGTTTCCTCGCTAAACATTTAAACACATTGGTTTGGATTTGTCAAAACTGTCTGGACGAATTAGGCAGGTTTCCATAACACTCCTGAACGCCTTTAAATCATGAAGATGGATTTGGAAATGCTGTCCAACTTTTTTTTTAAGTGGGTGGTAAAGTAGTATGGACAGTGCAGAAGCCTTTAATGTTTCAGTTATTGAAAACTTCTCAGTTTGAAGTCTAGGTAGTGTCTATTTAAACACTAGTCCTGCAGCAGATGTTTGCTCTGCTTTTCTCCCTGTTAATCCAGCCAGGCTTTTTGGTTCCTGGAGCCTCTGCTGCATCATCATCTCATTTACCTGCAGCTCTCATTATGCATTTCTGCAGGAATTTTTGCTTTATTTAGTGCTGTTGTCTACTGAACTCTTCAAAATCTTAATTTTTCACTAGAAACCAGATGTTCCTGTCTTTGGGAAGCACTGGAATGTGTCCTTAGCCAGCAGCTCTTAATGTAACATAGCCACAGTAGCTTGCCTGCTGCACAAGGTGATGTGCCCTGGTGAGCATTTGCTGCCAGCACACTTGATAATCCTTCCAGAACAGACACATCAATAGAACAGCTCCTAAAATACCATGGACATGCTGCAGGGAATGGGAGTCCAGCCTGCTCTGGGGCTGGGGCTGCTCTGGCTTTGTTTATGAGGAGAAGGGCTGTGCCAAGGTGGTGTTCTGGGCAGAGCATCCCCTCCTTCAAAATGTGAAATGTTCAAGTTCTTGGCTATTTGGTTTTTTAGTATTACCTGAGAAGACTTATTTTGATCACTGTTTCTCAAATGCTTTCTGCAGGTGAACCTAGAAGTGCTGCTTTAAGGATCATGGAACCATTAACATTCTTGTTTCAAGTTCTGACCTTTAAAACAGAAAGCATTTGGTCATACTCACAACATTGAGGGAAGGAGGAGCATGGAAAGGTTAGTGCAGCCCTGGGTTTGTTCCCTTCCATAACTGCACCACAGGAGCAGGAAAGGCACTGTGAGGAGCTGGTTCTTGCTCCTGCTGCACTGCTTTTTTTGTATTAACAAGAAATCTTTGTCAAAGTGACAGTGTGTACCAGAATCCGTGGTGCATGAGACAGCTCAGCTGATCTTTTTTTTTTCAAATTACATTTTTTTTAACCTGCTGAATGAAGACATATATTAGCTGGGGTCTGGCTACCTGGTGTTTGTGAAGCTCTGGATTTCAACCTCACAGTGCTCTGGATTTCAGTGGCACTGCTGATATTACTGAGTTTTAAAATTTATTTTGGGTCTTTGGCAGCCCATTGACAGATCTTTTTTTCCTTAAAGTGGGTAGTTCCAGGCTCCCAGATAATGGTTCCTGTGGGTGTCTGCAGTGCAGGGCGGTGTGAAAGCAGGGCCTGAGTGGGAAGGTGTGAGAAACACTTGCTGGAAGCTTTCTTCCCAGAGTAAAGCTGTACCTGGGACCTGAGCCGAGGCATTTCAAGTCAGTCTGGGTGTTGCTGTCCCACCAGCAGGGAAAAAAACACCCCATGACTGCAGCAAGTGGCAGTGTTTGAAGAAGCTGGAGGCATCTGACTTTTCTCGTGCTGCTCATACAGGTCTCTTTAGAGCTTTCCAGCAATAGGTTTGTCCTTGAAAAGACATTTGCAAGAGTTGAGTTGTAATTCTCCAGTACTGAGTTATTTGTTCAGTTCCCAAACCCTAAAGGAGCAGTCTTTAAACTGTCACAAGCATTCTCAGCTCTCGTTGCTCAGCTTCTCTGTCCCATTGACTTCCCATTCCACACGAGCTTGAAAGTCAAATATGTAGGGTTTATAAGCTTATCCATTTTCTCTGAGGAAAATAGAAAGTTAGCAGACAATTCAGTGCTGAATATCTGTGTGAAGATAGAAAATAACAACTCTCCAAAAAGGTGCTCCTTCCTCTTCGGCATCTAAGACAGAGCAGGGAGATTTTTCATGGGAATGTGAGAACAGGGTCCTTTGGACTGTGCAGCCTTTCCTCTGAAATCATCTTGTACTTTTGGGGAGAGAACACAGGGCTTAGCCTTCCCTTCCTGAACCTCTTGACCAGAGGAATTTGGCCTCTTGCAGGCCTGCAGTGCCCGTTCTGCTGCCCTGGGGCTGGTGAGTCTCCACAGGAGGCTGGTGGCACTTCCCTGCTGCAGAGCAGTTTCTCTTTCTGCCTGGATGCCTTTTTTATTTTTTGAGTCCCTGAACTTCGCAGGAAGGAGTGACTGTAGGAGTTCAGTGGAAATGGCAAATTTAATGGTTTCTAAAACGAGCAAGCATCTTATTTCTTCACATCCTACCCTCTGTGGAGGTTTCCTGCTGGTACTGTTGATGACATTTATAGCTGTTGCTAACAGGGAAAGGGCAAACAAAAAAAAAAAAGACTTGTTATTTTTGCTGTCATAGATGTACTCAGGACATCAGCTTTGGGAAATTGGAACTGCAGAGCTCTCTTATTAGCTGTTACTCTTCCTGTCCTTTCCATGCCTGCCCCCCCAAACTTCTTTGCAGTATTCTGCAACATGAGGCTTTGAAGAATTTGATTATTCACTTCAACCACAGCAACAGATTTATGTGCACTTACCTCCATAAGAGCTAAAAATTTTATTTCTTTCCTTGAGCAAGCTTCTTTCACATCTCAAAACCACCATACAACTCCAGAGTTCAGATTGTTTCAAACATGCCAGGAAAAATGAAACATTCACCTTCTGTTGTAAATTGAAGGCAATAAGGTCTTCTGCTCCCTGTCCTGGTCTTTAATATCCAAATGGCTGCTAAAAGGATTTTTCCACTTCTGAGTTGTCTGTGCAGGGACCAGGAGCTCTGTGCTCTTCCCCCACATGGGAGATATTCCAAATGTTTAAAATGGTTTGAGGATGAATCTAGAAGAAGCCTTGTAACAGACTGGTAGAGTAGGGAATAAATGTGTAATGTTTAGAAATGCAGCATTTGGTGCACAGTTTTTTTTTTAAATAAAAACAACACAAAAGACTTAGGAAAATTGGCAGGGAAAAGGAGACTGAAGATCACAGTTCCTGCATGGAGTGGTGAAATCTGCAAGCTCTCTTGAAATAATGAGGATTTAAGGGAGACTTACTCTAGACCCTCACTTCTCTGGTTTCTCTGCATCTTTTGCATTTTTATTACATTTGCCATGTCACAGCACTTACATAGGATTTTGTTCTACTGAAAGCAGTCACAGAATCCCAGCCTGGGTTGGGTTGGAAGGGACTTTAAAGCTCATCTCATCCCATCCCCTGCCATGGCAGGGACACCTTCCACTGTCCCAGGCTGCTCCAAGCCCTGTTCAACCTGGCCTTGGACACTTCCAGGGATGGGGCAGCCACAGCTTCTCTGGGCACCTGTGCCAGGGTCTCCCCATGCCAGGGCCTCCCCACCCTCACAGGGAAGAATTTCTTCACAATTTCCTCTCTTCTTCTGGGGCTGCTTGACGTTTGCCCAACTTTGCTTCAGAAGGTGCTGTGAAGCAATTACTTCAATATTTTTCAGATACAGTTTAACAGTTGGTCCTACACCTTCCTCCTTTTTTAGTTCTTGGTGTGGTGCCAGACTTTGTCTTAACTAAGAACAATGCTGCAGAATTTGGGAAGAACTCTTTTCTTCCCATCCCATTGCCTTGTAATTTGCAGGGTTTGCTGAAGAAAGCCGTGTTTCATTGTTGGTTTCGTTGTTGCTCTCGTTGCTGGTGTGTATTTCCAAAAAGCTGCATAGAAAGGAGTTCAGTTCTGGACACTTGTGAAAATCCAGGTAGACTTGGCTACTTGCTTGACAAGATAGCCTGGGGAAGAAAGTGGTTCTGGTTTTGAGCTCACCCTGTCACCCAGACAGCACAATTTCTTTAGGGGTCTCAAGCTTCTTCTTTTTTTTTTTTCTTTTCCTCTCCTCAGATTAGAATTAGTGCATTGCAAGGGCAAACTTGCTACTTTCCCCCCATCGTGTCTTCCAGAGTCCTTGCTTTGTTCATGCTTTAAATATTAATGTAAGGATTAATTCCTATGGTAACACCATGAACGTGTTCCATGGTAATTATCAAAGGTAACACTTCTAGTTTTCTCACTGTGCTGCTCCTGAACCTCTCCCTAATCCCCTTTGACTCAGACTGAAGGTTGCTCCTAAGACCCTACCAGGATGAAAAGGGTGTAGGGAGGAAGTAGTGACCCAGCTTTAAAATTTGGTTCTTGCCAGTTTTCAGCCCAAATCCTTCCAGCACGACAAAGGAGGAATGATCTCTTCTGCTGTGCGGTCGCAGAGGAATAAAATTCTGTGTTTGAGCTTTAAATGGATTTGCTGGCGTGCACTTACAAGATGGTGAGGCTTTGACAGAAGCAGCATTTATTGAAAGTGAGAGATGTGTTAGTTTGTTTGGCTTCCCTTCCCAATTATGTTTTGGTAAAATTACCTTGATTTCCCCCCTCCCCTTTTAATTTTGTTACACATGCAGAGAGAAATCGAGTAATGTGCACATGCAACTCAGTTCCACCTTTGGGAGAGCAGCTTTTGGCTTTGCTGTACCGGTCAGCTGGTGCTCTGCACTCTGGGTGAAGGAGCTGAGCATCCCTTAAGTTGTGGCAGCTCATGATTTTAGCTTATGATTTTAACTCTTCTGTGTCCAGAAGCTGAGATCTCTCTGGAAGGAAATGCTGCTGTGTTGTTCTCTGGATCTCTGGCACCTTTGTCACAGGGGCCAGCATGGAGCTGTACCCTCTGTCTGTGTTCTCCTTGCTGGTGCAACAGAAGGACTTGAATTTTTAATCATGATAATATAATTTGTCTTGCTTGCAGAGATCAAAAGGTTGTAATCATCTTCTCCAGGAGAGAGAATGCAAATTTGAAGTGAGACAATTTTAAGGTTGTTTGAGGTTTTTTTTTAATGTGCTGTCTCAAGCTTTGATTTGACTGGCCTGCTCTTTGTTACCTTCCAGTTGCCTTTTAAGCCTGCAAACAGTAATTGCTGTGCTAACAGTCATTACATGTTGTTTTACAGTGTTATTTCCTCGTGTGCTCTTCCCTCAGTGGTTCAAAGCGTGTTTAATTACACAGATTACATCGTTAGGCTGATTTTTTGATCCATATCTGACCTGAACTTTGTACTTGTCTCACCCCAAGAAAAGGACCTTTCAGGTGTCACACTGGTGGCATTTTCTGACAGCTCAGTGCTGTGGGTGAGGCTCTGGGCAGACTTGGGGGTTTGCCATGGGTTTGGTGAGTCAACTGTTTGCGTGTGGATTTTCTGGCTGTGGAAGTGCAAATACAGATCAGGGTGGGGGGGGGGAATTGATGTGAAAGAAGTTCTGTAACTTCACTGAGTTCACACAGGTCAGAGGGACCAACTGACTGGCAGCAGCATTGCAGACAGGGATGTGGGGTCCTGGTGGGCAGAGAGTTCCATGTGAGACATCACTATGTCCTTGCAAAGATGGGAAGCAGTGTCCTGGGATGCTTTGGGCAGAGCATTGCCAGCAGGTCTGAGGGAGGTGGGCCTTTCTTTCCCTCTGCTCAGCCCTGGTGAGGCACATCTGGAATGCTGGGTCCAGAGCTGGGCTCCCCAGTATGAGTGAGACACAGATGTACTGGAGTGAGTCCAAAGACACATCTTGAGAAAGGTGTGAGAGGACTGGAGCATCTGGTGTTTGGGGGGAGGTGGAGAGAGGTGGGACTGCTCAGTCTGGAGTAAGGAGGCTGAGGGGGATCTCTGGGTGGCAAAGAAGATGGATCCAGCCTCTTCTCAATTGTCATCAGGGACTGGGGGGAGAGGCAGTGGGTCCAAACTGGAGTTCAGGAAATTACAGTTAAACATAAGATAGAACTTTGTTACTGCAAGGATGGTCAGTCATGTGGAATCTCCATCCTTGGGGCCAGTCAGACCCAGCTGGGCAGGATCCTGAGTGACCAGCCTGCGTGAGCTGCCCTCCTTTGAGCAGAGTGGTGGGACCTGACGATTTCTAGAGATCCCTCCTGTCCTGACTCATTCTGTTACACTTACTGAAGCTTCTCAAATGGCCTTTGGGCTGCAGTTTGCCCTTGGGTAAACCAGTGGAAAATGCAACCCTTTTGCAATCCTTGTGCAACTTGTGCCTGGTGGATGTGCCAACGCAGCTCTGGTTGCAATTGCTCACATGTGTCAAGGAGAAGGAGTCCAAGCTGCTTGCTCATAAAGCATTTGAGACTTGGGTTGCAAGTTGGCTGCAAGTTGGGCAATGCTTTCAAACTGGGGTTGTGTGTGGCAACCCTCTATCTGTGTAATACAAGGGTAGGGAACCTTTTCATTGCTACTGGCCCAGTAAATGTTTTCAGCACATTTAACAGGCCACATCTTGACACGCACTTGTTACTGTCTGTATTGTACTATGCATAATAAACTAGAACAAATAATATGGCTGGGAGCCATATGTTCCCTGCCATTGGCTTACTAGGGCAGAGATTTTCAGAAGAGATTGAAACCTTCAGCTTCCTCGTACGTGTCATCTCGCTCAGTCATCCCTGCCTGTGCCAAGTAAAACTGCTCTTGTTCTTGGGGCTTGTCTTGAGGTGGAGGCTGAGGTGTTAAAAGTTAAGGTCTGAAACTCTTTTAGTCCCGTTACACACACATTTTTTCCCTACCAGGCTGAGCATTTGAATGTTCCACACTGACACACATTATCCATGTGAGCACATGGACACGAACGTTTGCAGGGGAGAGACCCCAAACCTGCCTTCATTAATTTTAAATATTGCCTCAAGTGCATTCATATGCAACTAGAGCAGTATCCAGGGAGGTCATGCTGCCATCCAGGCAAAATTACAACCTGCAGTAAATAGGGCTGATTGTGGGAACTGCCTTTTTTCTAAGGAGACATCAGGATAGCAAACAGCTTGATGGGTGCCTTTCCTTTTTGGCCTCCTGCAGTGCTTTGAAAGCCTGGGTGGTCACTTGCACTGTCAGCATCTTCCTTTTCTTTCTGAAATAAAAAGGGTGATAAAGAGAACTTTAAACAGCTGTAGGTCCAAGAAGCCATAAATGAGAACAAAGCACTTGCAGAGAGCTGTGGTGGTGCATGGGAGCCCTCGGAGTGGCATCCTGAGGGCCCTGGGATGAGCTGGGAGTGAGAACAGGTCCCTTTGGGGCACACACCCAGCACCCTGTGGAGCAGCACACTCTGCCCAGGGAGCTCCACCTGTGCTGGGCTGACACTGGGATTTTGCCATCAGTGCTTGAGCCTTCCCAGCACAGTGTCCCCTCACTGGGAGGCAGGGTGGGTGCCAGGGTGCCAGGGCTACAGAGCTGCAGCTGCCAGCACAGCCTGACTGGGAACTGAGCCTGCTCTGAGAGCGTAGGAGAAGCTGCAGGGAAGAACAGACAGGCATCTCTGCTTGGTGGAGGAGGGAGAGAGATGTGCTCCCCACCTCCATCCCTTCTCTGAGCTTTCCTCTCCAGCTGTTTCAGGAGGGCTGATCCATGCCTACCCCTGGGCTTGTAGGGTGTCAGCTGAAAGGGTTGAGCTGGGATGTGGTGTAGGATGAAACTGAACCATCCTGGTAATGGGTACAGTAACTTTGACTCTGCTTTCTCCCCCTTGGGAGCTTGACTTGGCACATGAGTTATTAGCCATTTAAAAGGAAAACCCAAACCCCCTAACCCTTCCCTGTTTTAGTTCAGTTTAGTTTCACCTTTCTGAGCAGGTGAAGTAGCCTTTGAGAGCAAAGGGGCTGAGGTGGTGCCTGGCCTGGCAGTGGTCTTGAGTGTGAAACCCTCCAGCAAGTATAGAAAGATGATGTGAGGTGGAACAGCATCTCTTTACATCCCCCTGAAGGTGAACAGCTGTTCTGAAAGAAGTCCAGTTCTTCTTTCTTTCCTTTCTTTTCCTAAATGAATGCAGAAAATAAGGAAGACCAGGGCTCCGCTTGCCAAATCTGATAATTTCAGTGGTTTTCCAGGATGCTATGCTTTGTCTTCTCTTGATTAAATGCCTATTTATAGGGGGAAAAAAACCATTACAGATTAAACCGCCCTGCTTTTTCTCTGATTACGTAAAGGCCAATGCATATATAGTCTAAAAGTAAAAATGTTCCAAATTAAGCTTTAAATACATTTAATACCCTTACAGTTCGTTTTAAGGAAGAAACAACACTGGTTCAGGGCAAGGCACTTGCTAATATTGTCGTGTTACTTTTGTATTTTTAGTGGCTGCCTACCAATAAACTTAACATTACCTACACCTTCAGGGCAGGGTAGGGCTGTGTTACCCAGATTTTTATCATGTATCTGTGTGCATATCTATCACTTTTTAAATAAGGAAGGCAGATGACAGGAGAAATGCTTCAATCTGGTGTCATAGGATATCTCTAGGAATTTAATATGTGTGTGTGGAACATTGGAAGCCTGGCCAGCAAGATACGGGAAGTTCATACCACTTCTGCTTGACACTGTTGAGATGCATCTAAAATAATGTCCCCTCAGCTCAAAAAGGTCATGGAGAAGCTGCAGAGGGTTTAGCAGAAGATGGCCAGAGATCCATGAATCATAGATGTCCTCCAAGGACAAGGAGAGGGACCTGGCCTTGCTTGCTCTGGTGAAGGAGCTACAGAGTCATCTGAAAGCCACCTACAACGCTGTGAGGGCAGATGTGAATTTGGTGGAACCAAGCTCTTTGGGAGTACCTGATGGACCAAGAGCAGTGGCCACATAATGAAGCTTGTGGGGTTCAAAGCTGTGCCAGTAGCTCCACTTGCAGCAGGAGGTTGGGCTGGAGGTCCTTCGTGATCAGAGCTTCATTCATCTCGTGAGGAGCTCACTCAGACCTCAGGGTAGAATGTGCAACAGCTGTCTACCACTGTGGTCTTGAAGCAAACAAAACCTGATCTGGGGAGCCTGAATGTGGCTTTGTTCTGATGTCTTCTGGGTGACTAATGCTGTGAGGAGGTGGGAGGGAGGCAGGCACGGACAGGGAACATCTGGGTTGTCACTGCGTGGCCAGATCGCCTACAGCTCCGGCATTCTGCTTGGCCCCTTGCACCTCTTTAATGTGACTCTGGTTGTGGTGGGTTTAATGCTGTGTTTTGTTAAAGTCTGAATTGTGGTGAGCCTTCTGGGGGTAGGTGAGATGGGTTTTTTCATTCTCATCTGGAAGAATGTCATGCAGGAGCCATTGCATAAGGGACTGAAGTGGGACACGTTCTCTGGGCTTGTCTGCAATGGGGACAGCTTTAGGATGTTGTTGTCTGGGTTGAATTTTTAGGCAGGAGGTGGTGAGGAAGTGAAACAGATTTTGTTGTCACATGCAGCACAGACTCCATTGCAGGCCTGGCAAGAATTCCTGCCTCCTGAGTGATATTTAGTTTGACCCTCTGTACCGCTGCTGGGCCAAGACTCCTGTGTGTGTCAGGTTAACACCTGGCAGGTTCTTGGGTTGACTCCCATGCACATTTCTCAGCACACAGCAATGCATGTGGTCAAGAAGGTGCTAAGGATGTGGTTTTGCCCTGTCACAATATTGCTTGAGGCAAAATAGTTTCATTTAGGGTTTATCAGCTGATGTCAAGATATCTGGGGTCTGGCTTCTTTCCTGTATCAGCTGCACCTCTTCAGGACAGACTGACAGCTCCTTCTCCCCTTTTGGCTCCTGGGGTAAACTCTTCCCTCACAGGATATGACAGATTTACATTGACTCAGTGTGATTTTGTCATACTCTGTGGGAAGCAGTGGGCCCAGAACAGATACTGCTTCTCTTGAGATTTTCCAGCAAAGATGTGCAAATCTCTTTTGTAGCATTTCCACTGCTTGCTGTGGTCCTGGACATGTCATCTTGGACTCCTGGCCATGTCTTGGGTTTTCAATATGAAACTGATAAGCTGACTTTCAGGATGAATATTTTTGGGGAGGCAAGAGGTTTTAGTGTTAATGAAATCTTGCATTAATTAAAGGTGAAGCTGTGCTTGAAGTACACTATTCAAAGGCACACTGACTGTAGGAAGGCAGAGCTTGGAGGCTTGCCACGCTGCTTCACTGAGCAGTGGTGGTAAATGTCCATATGCTGTCCAGTTTGGTGCTGATGACTTAATTTAAGGCTCTGCAAATGCTTGTAAGACCTTCCTGAATGTGAAATGACACAGTGGAGCAACGTTGGCAGTGCTGTTCTGCTTTGGCTTATTTTTGACTGGTTGGCTTAAACCATCCTATCCACTGTCGTGGCTTCTTGTGATTCATTTTTAGAAAGTGCAAGCATGGAAAGCTGTCTTGTCTGGCTTACTTTGCTGATTGTGTCCAAGATTTTCAGTAGCTTAGATATGACCACGGTCTTCCTTCCTTCTGTCTGAAGGATGGCCGCCAGATTGAGGAGCAGCATCATCCCACTGACGCACATCCAGGGAAATCCGGGAGCTGTCTGCTGGAACAGCTGCTGGCTTTTTTTTTTTTGAAGGAAACCAGAAAAAAAAAAAAAAGAATCCCAGGACAGAATTGAGCAACAGTGTGTGATACTTGAGCCACCGGTGCACAGACTGATTGTCTCCACTGCCACCGGAATCAGACATTTGATAAGCAAGTTGGAGCAGCACTTGGGAATTCTGAATAGGCTTGAGTTGTCCTACTTTGTGAGCAGTCTCAGGGTTGTGCCTGTGGGCAGATTATTCAGAATAATGATTATTCAGAATTTGAAACTTGCAAATCAGGGAGGAAGGGAAGGATACATGCTCAGGAGCTGAATTTTTTATTATTTTTAAGTGGAAAAATTCAAGTCAGCGTGCTTTTAATTGCACATGATGCATTTTAATGTGTTTCCTTCAGCTCATGTTGCTGGAGAGAGTTATGTCCGTACAGAGAATCCTCTTTATCTCACCACTTGGTCCAGAAGAAAAGGTTGAGTGGCTGATCTAGTTGCTATTAAAATCCCTTTGCTGTGTTTCTGGGGAGCAGCCAGGCAGCAGAAAGCCCAGAACGATGTGAGAGCAGCAGCGAGAGCCTTTGCAGTGCTGGGGCCAGGGATGTCAGTGCTGCAGGAAGGAGGGTTTGTCAAGTGAGTGGTGAAATCAGCCACTAGCACTGGGCTTGCTAAAAGGAGGGGAAAAAGAGTCACTCCCTTCTACTTAACCTCTTAATTCTGTCTTCTGCATCAGCACTGCTTAATTATTGCTAATGAGTCTCAGGGAATTTAAAGGAGAGAATTTCACAGAGTCTGTAATGAAATCGCCAGTTGGACAATAGAGGAATAAAATCTGTAATTACCCAGGCTGGGAGTTCAGCTGTGATAGTGTGGCTGTGTTTTCAGCAATGTTACATTTCAGATTACGTGTCCTTCTGGACAGATCTGTAGCTTAACTGGCTCTGGGGGAAGTGACAGGAATCAAGCCAGAATCCTATAGTTTGTGGAATAAATCATGCTAGGAATTGCACACTCAACTTCTATTTTAAAGGGGCATTTTGTGAAGCATTTTGTGGATGGGAATGTTTGAATGGGTGGTCAGCAAGGAAATAACATAGCAGGGAATTTCTCTAGGGTGATGCTAGAGACATGTATATAAAATATTGCAAGTGCATAAAATACAGCTTGTATGTGTGTTCTAGCATGTGTGGTTTGAAAGGTTTATGGTCCTGGAAGCTGCATCTCCACACTTCTTCCAGTAAAAACTCACTCAGGTGAGTAGTCTAGACAGAGGTGACAGAGGATTTCCCTCTGAACAGGAACCCAGTGGTGCTGGAAGGTGGAGTGAGTCTAAGGGGAGAGGACAGGGCTTGGGACTCTTTTTGCTCATTTCTTTTCTTGTTTTTTATACTGTAGTTAGCCAGCAGTCCATCCAAAAACAGTTGGCTGTATTAATTCTCCCTAAGTGAAAGCTTTACATGGGTGTAGCTCTTTCTTTTCTTTGGCATCCAAAACATTTTTATTTCCAAAACCAGAGAAGTCTGGGTTTTTTTCTTTTGATGCCACTTCTAGGTAATGGAGCTTCAGCTAACCCAGCACTTACAAACATTTTAAATTAAATTGAAAAGAAAAAACTGGGGGAAAAGGAACACAAATGAAAACTGGAAAAGGGGGACAAGGGCAATGCTGCAGCTGGCTGCTCAGATGGACAGCATGGAAAGGGCATGACATGGTGGGGGATGTCGTCATAATGTTTGGGAAGAAACATCTTTTAAAGCTTCCAAGGGCAAGCTTTTAATGGAGCACCCATTAACCCCTAAACCTTGTTTCTGCAACATGCTGATCTCCCAGAGCCCTTCACAGGGTTAGGAAGGATTATGTCCAGATATGAGTATTAGCTTTGGCAGCCATGCTCCAACAAAAAATGTGCATCACTTCTGAGCTTTCCTGGGCCTGGCAGTGAGTTAAGTGGGCTTAGGGGTGACCATTCCAGCACAGGGATGATGCAGAATGAAGGTGACCATCCTTGAGAGTGCTGGATCCAAGTAGATCTGGACATGTCTGCTTCTGGATGCTGCAGGTGGGACACTGGTGCTGACCCCTGTGTCTGTCAGGAAGTGGAAAGCAAGTTTAGTACAAAGAATCACAGGATGGGTGGGGTTGGAGGGAACTGTAGTGACCATCTAGTTCCAACCCCATTGCCGTGGGTAGGTACACCTTTCCCTGGACCAGGTTGCTCAAAGGGGGAAACAAAGGGGCATCACTGGAGGTGCTGGTTCAGTGTGAGCTTATGCTGGACACAGAGACTCCACAGAAAGCAGAGCTCAGCTGTGGGATGAGCTCTGTCCCATACCTGTCCTGCCACGGCCTGCACGGCGGCAGTGCTGTGGGGAAATCCTTCACGTGGGCTCCTCCTCTTTCTTCCCCCTTGATTTCTCTCCAAAAGCTCTCCTGGGTCAGAAGAGACTTTGATGTTGAACCATCTCTTCAGATCATGGCTTTTCTCCTTGGCAGGTGTTGTGGTTTAGCCCCAGCCCCACACAGCCCCTCTCCACCGGTGGGATGGAGGGAGAATCGGAAGGGTCAAAGTGAGGAGACTTGAGGGTTGAGGTTAAGGCAGTTCAATAGGTAAATCAAAAGCCACACATGCAGAAAAGCAAAACAAGGAATTCATTCCCCACTTCCCATCACAGGCAGGTGTTCAGGCATCCCCAGGAAAGCTGGGCTCCATCATGCCTGGCAGCGACTTGGGAAGGCAAACACCATCACTCCAAACATCCCCTCCTCCTTCCCCCAGCTCTGAGTGCTCAGCATGGTTCCATATGGTCTGGAATATCCCTTGGGTCAGTTGGGGTCACCTGTCACAGCTGTGTTCCCTCCCAGCTCCTTGTGCTCCCCCCCAGCGCTGTCACTGGTGGGGCAAGGAGCAGAACAATCCTTGACTCTCTTAAAAGCACTTCTCAGTAACTGAAACATCCTTTTGTTATCAACACTGATCCAAAACACAGCCCCATACCAGCTATTATGAAGAAAACTAATTCTATCCCAGCCCAAGCCAGCACACCAGGGTGTCTGGTGAGGGATTTTGTCTCCTTTCAGGAGGCTCCTGCATCAAATCTTTCCTGGCACCTTCCTCGCAGTGTAGCTGGAGACATTGTGCAGGTTTATGGATCCCTACCCAGATTTCCAGAAACTGGCAGTTTCCTCCTTAGCTGTGAGGTAAAAAACCCTGGAGTTGTGAGGCAGAGCCAAACCAACAGATCTCTTCTGAGCAGCCGTCTGCATCCCAGGGGGCACAGGTTGGTTTGGTCTGTTAAAAATAAGTTTGTGCCAGCTCTGTAGGGAGTGAAATGTCTGGGTGTGCAAGCTCTCACATGGAATAGCTAATTTAAAGTGTGCTTTTTAAACTGCAATGTCCTGCATTTCTCCTGTCCCCTAGTCCAAAAACATCCTCTGGGCTCAGCAGGATGCTTCCTTGTAAAAGACAACTGAGCGTTTGAATGTGACTTCACAGCTACGAGGAGGGAGGTGGTGTGGGCTTTGTGTGTTCAGCATGGAGCTCCTATGATCTTTTTAGTATTTTTTCAAATACCTAGAGATTTTTTATTTTTAATGCAGGGACCATTTCCCTTTCCTTGATGTCCCTGGGAGCTGCAGTGGTTCCCTGCAGAGGCTCAGCCTGTCCGCTGGCTCCTTTCGGAGCTCTTTCTGCGAGGGCTGTTGTGTGTGGTCGGCGGGTCTGAGATCTGGGAGCTGAAGGAAGTGAAGTCTGTGTTTGGGAGTTGAAATACTTGAGGAGAAGTAATTGACCATAATCTGAGAGCAGATCTAGCTATGCAGAGGACAGCTCATCACCATGTTCACAGTAACGGGCTTGTGAACGGAAATGGAGCTGATGGATGTTTTCTAATTATTCCCTTGTGTTGCAAATGTTAAAGAGCCAGCTTGAAATCTCTGCCCAGAATTCAGAGCCTTAATTTGTTTGACCTTTCCACTGCTGCAGACACAAGACTCTGTGAATTGCAGTCATCTTCATTAATTTCTCTATTGTTCTGGGGATGCAAATGAGCGTGTTCTTCTGCAGATACTGTGTGGAAGATGGAGATACAGCTCTGTGTTGGACAGCACTTCTGTGTGACTGAGGGGCATGCTGAGCCATGCCTTAGTGGAGGCTGATCTTCCAGACAGGCTGAGGGATGTCCTGGCTGCCTGGAGCTGGAGTTCTGTTTAAATCCACTCATGTAGGAGAGGTTTCTTTTCCTTTCCATGTCTTTCTTAGAAATAACCAGATACAGCCTTTGTAGACATCCATTTTGACAAAGAATGGTACACTTCAGATAACGTATCTCAAGGATGTATAATGCTCCAGTATCATCCTCTTGGCTTGAAAATATTATTGCAACTAATCAGCCCAAAACCCCTTTGAAAGCACATGTGTGTTTTCCACTGCTTTGTGGGGGAGACTTTTTAGGCTGGTTTGCTTTCATGTTTTAATGATCAAAAGGTAGAGCTGCCAGGCAACTGCTGGTTCAGATAGATGTCCTGGTACCAAATGTGTGTGTCTGTGAATCACCAGTGGGTGCAGCAGTAATTTTTGGTAAGTAGGAGGCAGGCAAAATTGCTGGTTATGATTTGAAATCTTGCCCACAGCAGAGCAAGCAAAAGGGATGAATTAGAGACAGGAATAGTAGCACAGCCTTTTTTTCTTTTTGTGTGCAGGAAACCTCAGAGCATATAATAAACTATTGCCATTTTGATTACCAAAAAAGAAAAAAAAAAACCACCCCAAAAAACTGAAAGCAAAGATAAAATAAGAAAAACCTCAAGCTTAATGTGTTTGCCAGTAATAAAAATACATCCCAGAACAAAAGGCTGCAGAGTGTTTTTTTTATATCTTGTATTCAGTATGCTGGATTGAAAAGAAATTGGCAAAAGTATGTTTTTAAAGTCCCCACCTCACTTGTAGTTTCTCCCAGGAGGAGGAGTTGCCTTCGTGGCAGCCAGCAGGAATAGTGGCGAGTATGGGAAAAGATGTAATTAGGATAGCATTAATTGCTCTTATCAGAGGATTTATTTTACAACAGCTCTTTAATTCAGGCTGCCCCACCAGAGTTCAGCGCACTCTCCAGTGATGTCTGTTCTGGCCCTGGGAGCCGTGCAGGGCCTGGCCAGGGACTCTCCCAAATCCAGCGCCGCTTTTTGACTGCAGTGAACAAAGAGCCATTAAATTACACAAACGCAAAGCTCCTTCGGGCTGTTCTGCCCGGTGGGACTTGTTTGAATCCTTATAAATACATTGAACTGACGTTGGCACTTTAAGTAAAGCCTTTCATGTCCTTTCTATATAATGAGTACAGCCTTGGCCACAGCCAGTAATCTGCTTCCTTCTCTCATCCCTTCCCTTCCCTGCTGCTTCTCGTTTCGGGAGGCTCATCCCGCTGTCTGCTGAGCTTCCCCACATCTCAGCACAGCTGAGGCATGGTGTGCTCCTGGCAGGTCTTCTGAGAGGGGGGAAGATTGGTACAGAACACTGTTTTTTTCTGTACACAGATCAGGCTGTATTTTAATGGCAGTTTGCTGAGTTTTGGTGCATTGCACTGATACGTGTTCTGAGTAAAAAAAAAAAATTACTTGTTCCTTATGGTGTTGCTGTGGGTGTTGGGAGCACTGCACCTTTCTAGCACTGCTGGGATGTGGTGGGGCATGAGGGAAAAGCTAAAATCCTGAGTCAGCATTCCCTCTCCGCTGCTCTTTTAGACTCAAACCAGGAGTTTTTTGGTCTCCAGCACAGACAAAACTCAGAGGATCCAGCTGTACTGCACAGCAAAGTGCCTTTCAGGGATATCTGGCCCAGCTGCAGTGCTCCACCCAGGGTAATAGTCTAAGCAAAGCAAAACATTCTTAATCCCAAGTCACTTTTTGTGCCCACAGCTTAACTCGCACTTCCTGCTCTCCAGTACTTATCCTTCGGGGCTGAGGCTTGGATGGCTCCAAACCTGTGTCATTACCAAAGCAGCATAAAATGTGCCACCGGGCCCGCGGGCGTCTGGAGAAGCGCCGTGTCCCCGCGGGCCCGCGGCCGAGCCCCGTCCACGTTGATGGGGAGGCCGCAGGCGCTCTGGGCCGGTTCCTGGCAGCGCTCGGGCCTGGCTTAGCGCAGGCCTTGACAATGGATTTTCCACGAGGTGCAGTGCCCGGAGCGGCGGCCGCTCCTCGTTAGGGAATTGGAGGCCGGGGTTGGCGGAGGCAGCAGCGCTGCGGCTGGGGCAGCTCCACCGCGCCTGCGACGCCGCTTTTCCTGCCCAGAAAAGCGACCACGGCAGGAGCGATGGGAAAAGCAGGCGGTGTTTGTTTGGAGTCGCAGCTTGGAGGGCGCTTGGTCGTGTCCCCCCTGGACTTTGCTCGTTTGGTCTCGCGTGCATGGCAGGCTGTTCAGTTTCACCCAGGTGTGTCTGTATTAACTCCACAATTTCAGCTTAATCCAATTTTGCTCTGGAGGGACAAGAGAGAGGTTAATTCCTGATCGTCTCCACAGGCAGATGATTGATTAGGTGAGAGATGCTTAAGTGGTCCTAAGAGAGAGGCACATCCCACACTGCAGTAAGAGAGGCTCTGGGGGAAGGATTTAGTCTCCCATCTGTCCTGGAATAGGAATTGTTCCTGACACCAGCTCTGGTGACCTACAGTGACCTTCAGCATGGATAACTGGCCAGACCTCTTAGAAAAAAGGTCTGTGTCTTACAGGGAACTTGGTCTGGTGGGAGATGCTTAGCAGCTTCTCAGAGCAAATCCCCCGTGTCCCTTGATCTTTTCCACCCGTATCTTTTGCTACCACAAATACATTTAACACCAAACCTTCCCTGATCCTGGTGGAATCTTATGAAACTCCAAAGTGAAAGTTCATTTACAGGACTATGAGTGGTAGGAACAAGAGGAGCAAGATAAAGACAGTTGTGTAAGGTAATGAGCTATATGGAGAATTTAGGGGTGCTGGTCCAGACAGGATGGCCACATCTAAAGCAAGCTGTGCAGCAGCTCCCAGTAACTTTATTTAAGATATAGATATATATATATATATATATATAT
>VZRZ01008652.1:1233551-1259854 GCA_013398175.1 Climacteris rufus
TATATATATATATATATATATCTTTTTGAAAAAGTGTTTAATCTAATTTTTAGGTCAGAGCAGTCAAGCAGTAGTATAATTTTGCTGTTCAAAAGTTCAGCCGCTTTGGGAGTGTGGTGCCCGTTTTCAGCTCTTGTTTCTTCTTACACCTTTAAATCCATAATGGAAGCTCATGTCCATATTGTCAGTTAGTAACTACCCACACCTAGCAGTTCAAAGTGGGACTTTTTTTGTAAATGCCTTTCCCACCCTGTTGCTCCTGCTTTATTGTAAACCCTCCGATGGCCAATGCATTGGAGTGCAAAACCATCCATTGGCCACACAATTCTTTTGTGTGCCAGGCACCGAAATAAATGTTGGTCTGTCAAAATGTTCTTTTTGAATGTGCTTTGCCCAAGAGAAGCAGGTGTCAACAGCTCCTATTTCAGTTCTTGTTAGAGTTTTTATATTGACTAGTTTGCCATCTGCCACTGCAGTCCCTCATGTAGCAGAGGCTGATTCTGCTCTCCAGGCCTGTTGTGAGGTAGAAAAAGTGGCACATTTCTGGTGCTGAGTCAATGGAAAAGCGACACACAGCAGCACTGCTCTGCCGTGGGCCAAAGAGCATTTCAAATGGCATAAACCTTGCAATCCTGTTCAACCATGCCAAAACACTTTTCAGACTGGGTGAGTATTAGTAGCAGGCTGACATGAGTTTTCTTGCAGACTGTCATCTCTAGCTTTAGGGCCCCTTGGGCAGGAGTATCTGTGAGGGGTTTCTAGCCAAAATCTTTCTCTCCTTAATGGGAAAAGGAACTCATGGTTACATCTCCAGGGTGATGTTTAATATGGTCCCTTTTTAAACCATCGATCCAGAAGCAAAAAGTCTGTGCTCCCAGATCTTTCAGAAGAGTCACTTACAGAATGAGGTGGCCAAGTCTTCCAGGACTTTAATTATCATGCTGTAATTCCATCTGCGACCTTAATAAAGATCATGTCGTGTGTGGTGATCTGCTTTCGTCCTCCTTTTGCATGCTGTGGGCTGATACACAAATGTTTGCATTTTTGACATTCTTGATTTTTAGGTTTCTCTCTTAAAATGAGAAGAGAGACTTCATGAAAGTCAAAAGAAGTACAGTCATCAATGCAGTCGGGGTAGAATTTGCACAGCTGCCAGAATGAGGTTCAGATATTTTACTGGGTGATACAAAATAAATGTTTAATTCATAGTGTGTAACACTTTAAATAAATATCACTTGGCCACCCTCTAATGAGGATATGCTTGACCATTGACACCTCGTATTCTGGCTGTAGTTTCTCTCACTAATTTTTATGGCAGACTGTACACATTTTAGAAAAACAACATTTAAAATACAATTCATTCAGTCTTGTCTAAAGAGTCTTCAGTTTTGTAGCATCATGTTTGGAACCCTCCATTTAAATTGCTGCTTGCAGACAGCCTTCAGGATTCAATCTGAGCTTAAAAGTGAGTTTTATGGAGCAATAAACTGCAATGTCATATACTAGGTGATGGCAACATGCAGCTACTGTCTGCTTTTAACTAAAGACCTTAAAATTTCTCCTCCATTTTGCCTTCTTGAGAGACATTTGCTTATTCCCTGTATCCCATGCCATGCTGGTTCCCTAGAGGTTTAGCCTGTACTTGAGTAGGGAGCAGTTCATTTCTGAGCCTGGCTGCACAAACAAAGCAGAAGTTCATTTAGTGATTATTCTCTCTCACTGCTTCTTGTCCCATAACTAGAGCTGTTTCTTGGACAAACCAGCCAGGGGGTGAAGAGAAAGGGAAAATCTCTGGGAATAACAGAGCAGCTGCAGGAGGGCTCTCCCTGCTCCGTGTTGTAACAGGTGGGAGGGCAAAGGGAGCAGAAGGGAAACGTAACCGCAGCCGTTGTAAATACGGATTTCCTAGGTAAACAGGGATTTGTGTAGCACAAATCTCATCCACTGCAGGGACTTATTTGTTGCAGGTGGAGGGAGTCCCTTCTGCTCTGTCCACAGCTGCTGTTTCTCACTGGTTTTTTTTCCTTTGTTGTCTCAAGAGTTGAGTATCTGATTTGGGGCAACCTTAGTTCTTAAGGTATTATCATGTTAGCACCGTGCTGTCTTTCTGAGAAGGTAGGAAGTTAGGGTTAGATGAAGGCTGGAAGTTGGGCTTAGATGAAGGTAGAAAGTCAGGGTTAGATGAAGGCAGCTGAGGGGGAAGCAGCTCTCGACCACCGGCGAGCGCTCGGTGGGGCTGTGGGCTCCTGCAGGCCCCCGGCAGCTTCTCAAATCAGCTCCCCCCGGTTTATGTCAGCAGTGAGCCCCACATGGTGCTGATAAACGTTTGGCTATTTCAGTTTTGCTGAGGAGGCCTTGGCAAGGGATCACACACCTCTCCCAGCATCTTCCCAGACTGGCTTTGCAGAGAGGCTGCAGCTCTTCCACGTAGTTCTTGGATGGAAGCTGCAGCCCGTTCTGCCGAGGAAAGCTGCTCCAGAAGCTCACTAGCACCACTCCCCCGTCTGCAGGCACGGCTGTTCCTGCTGCTTGTGTTGCTGCCAGGACTCAAACATCAGGGAAACCAGAATGTTTGCACTGTGAGCTAATCTACTCTTTAAAGATGTTAGATAATGTAATAAAATAGCTCAGTGGTGCATTGCAATTACCTTTCACATTTCGTCATGCTTCGAAAATTTTTGTCTTCTGAAACTAGGGCTGTATTTTTAGTACAGTTCAATCAAAAATGTCTGGCCAAGAACCTGATATAGTACCTAGGAAAATGGAAATATTCCTTTAAATGTCTTCCAGAGCTGTGGTTTCCTCTGAGTATTAAACTCCATTTGTTATGTCCTGATTACATACTTTGGTCTGGGTGATATACAGCTTGGTTTTATAATTCCATATATATGGACAGTTTGATCTCTTCCTTGTAAGTTTAATAACAGAAAGCAGAATGTAGACTTTTATTTTAGCATGATGTAAGCATAATTATTTAGTGGGCAAGAGAATCAAGATTACATTCTTCTGTTTGCCACTGAGGCTTACAGATTATTGTTGTTTTGTTTTTTCTTCATGGTTATGACCAAAAGATTCATGCTATTAAACCCCAAACCATTATGTCAGGGTAATGGTTTCTGTAATTTGGAAGTGAAGAAAGAAACTGAATCTAGAGTTGGCTAAGTCACCACTGGATTTGGAGTGGATTTGACATTTGGATTTGATCTCATTCAGTAGTGATGTGAATTGGTGCATCACAGTTCACTCTTCCTGGCTTTTTGCAGCATTCAGGCCACAAATTCTTAGCAGTAGTCTCAACTACTCTTAAAACTACGATCCCATGCCATCATCTGCTCTTTTCCAGTCTTCAGTGTATCTCTTTTCCTGCAAGGAAATTTCCAGGCTGGTGTTTATCACACCACTTCCTATCTAACCCAGTGTCTGTGCAGAACTGTGTGATCTCCTCACAGCAGCTCATAAAGTTTCAGCTGCCACCTTGAGTAAGCCATCAGCTGTTGTTAGCTCACACTTTTCATGCCCATGAGCCATCTGATCCCTGTCTAGTTGCTTTCCTGTGGAACACAAAGCAAACCCAGAGCAGAGCAGGTCAGGTAAATGTCCTTTCAGGATGGTTTCCTTCTCAGCGAGTTGGCTGAACAGTGAAGATGAGAAGGATGTTGTGGTTAGGGTTGGGGTTTGATGTGTTTTTTTCATGCTGTGGGGTTGTTTTGCTTTCCCTTTACTTTAGACCTTTGACAAAATGGAGAGGCTGACGTTTGCTGGGCTGGGTGCTTTCTCTCCCATTCCAGGTGGACAGGAGGGCTACACCGCAGGAAAAATCCAACCTGCAAGGAGCCCAAGGACGCTGGACTTTCAGGGCAAGGAAGGCTTTCTTTGACCTAATTCTTGACTCATTGCAAGTAACACCTGCTGAGATGACGCTGTTACTCTGCCAGTGGGTCACAGAACCTGGACCCTCATCCCTGCTGCCAGAGGACAGTGCCTGGTGTCATGGGAAGGAGTTGTCAGGCAGGCGCCGGCTCTGCCAGGTCCTCAGGTTCTGGCCACGTCGCTTCAGTCCCAGCCATAAAACCTCTTTCTTAGAAATCCTCCAAGTGTGAAATCCCAGTCCTCAGGAACAGGCAGTACTTTGGTTGGAAATGAGCATAAAGCAGTGAGCAATACAAGATGTTGTGTAAACCACATGTGTTTGTGTCCTCACCCCTTCCCAAGTGAGGCAAAGGGGTGTCCTTGGGAGGTGATGGATTTAGTGGAGTTTGTATGTGATTTCTTTTAATGTGCTTCAAATTAGTCATGGTGCTTTGCTTCATTAAGCTTGTGGTCTGACCATATTGTGATGGTCACTCCTCACAGTTTGCTCAATACTAGTTTTAATATCCGGATATAGATTTCTTCAATATCCTGCAATGCATTTTTGGGTGCTTTTCTGGATACTGCTAATACTAAACAGTCTGTGATGCACCAGCCCCCCGAGCTACATTTTAAGGTTAGCATAATGCTTTCCATCTCTCTTCTTTGCGCAACACAGACTCCTGTTACGTGCTGGGGTTTTTTTAGGACATAAAGTACCCAAAAGTAGCTTCTTGCTTAAGAAGTACTATGAGACAATAAAAAGGTGCTGTAAGCTTTCCTCTTCTCGTCTGATCTGTCCTTGTGCTTTCTCCCTTCTACTCTCCCTGTCTTTGCTCCTCTCCTTTTTTTATCTGTGAGAAATATCCGACGATGCACTGTTTCCATGGAGAACAAAATGCTCAGGAGATGATCTCTGTATTCTTCTGGCTTAAAGATCTGTAGAAACAAATGCCATTCCAGAGGGGAAAATAAAAGTTCTCTTTTGAAAATTTGCTGATTAAAAAGATGTTACACTGAGCAGGTTGGGCTCAATTTGTTGCCTCTGTTCCCGTGGCACTACTGAATTAGCTGTTAAAATTTCTGTGAAGGGAGGAAACAACTATTTTGAAAGTCAAGAGGTCAAACTTGTCTCAGAGACAGAGATTTGTTACTTGCTAGTGTGTATTGAAGCACTTCTGGACCAGGTGTAGATTTGCCTTCTCCAAACAGAAGAAAGAGCCTTTGAAATTATTATCATTGCCTTAAAAATAAAAAAGAAAGCTCTCCCCTCGGGCGTTTGACAGGAGGCCAGACCTCAGAGGACAGCTGAAGAGAGACAGACAGGTTTCTAACATCTGGTTTGGGTGGGTGGATTGTATTTGACTTTGGCATTCACTTCAAGATGAGGCAAAGGCAGGGCTTGATGAAGAGCACGGTCCCACAGCCTGCACGACATTCCCTGGCTCTGGGATGGGAAAGTCCCAAATGGGGATGGGCAAAACAGCCATGTAATGAGGGTGAGAATCCTGGGGTATGTGCAGAGCCCTTCTGTAGGCTTTAGAGAAAATAATGCTGTGTTGGGCATCCCAAATCAGGTTGTGGCTGTTGAGGACGTCCTTGACAGATGTACTGGAGTGGAGTGAGAGCTGTCCTCCCACCTGGAGCTCTGGGGGTGCCTCCAGGCCCTGCCAGATGAGCTGTGTTGAACAGTGCTGCTATTTTAAGACTCCAATAGTTTGTCAGAGCCCACTTTGCCTTCTGACACAAGGTGCAGCCCCCAGGGCTGAGTCAGCAGTGCATCCCTCTGCTGCCAGCTGAGCCTGTTCCCAAAAACCTCCTCTGGATAGCGGTTTCCAAGCCTGCTGTCTGGGAGCTGGGAGCACCTATTTGCTCACGTCAGAGCCCGTGTTAGCTCGGCTAAAAACCGCGCTGAACTCAGGAACAACCTGCAGTTCAGATGATACAAGTATATCTCAGAAGAGCAAAGGGCAGCAGAAAGTAGTCCTGTGTGTCCCTCTGAAAGCCCCATTGAAGGGCTCTGGCTCCCTGGTGGACGTGTCTTTGTGGGACAGCAGGAGAACACAGTCCCCATCCATGCACCCTGCCCTCGCGGCCCGCCCGCCCCTGCACTGCCGAGATTTATAACACCCTGGGGGCACCAGGGCCCATTTCAATGCAGCTTTAAGCTGTCAGGCTGTAAATTGTCTTGGTTCAGGAGCTACTTCAAAGCAGCCCTGGCTTCCTGCAGCAAGGAGAAGGCTCTTTGGCAAACCCAGCGTAAGTCATTTGCTATTCATGAGTCAAATCCCCGAAATGTCCTCGATCAGCAACTAAAAATGGGTCATAACGAGACAAGGCATTGCTGTCTGGTGAAGGAAGTTGCAAACTCCACTGGCCTTCTCCATCTGTTGGCTAAAGCTCCTTCTGCATTCTCAGCAATGGTTTTTCCTCCCTCCCTGCCTTTCTCTGTTGAGCACACATGAGGTTTCTGGAAGCAGTGGGACCTTCACCCAACAGGCACACCCACCCAGATGATCTCCCATTGCCTCTCTCTCCCAGATGAGTGAAAAATGTCCATGGAGAATGGGAAAGTCATGAATGAAAATGATAAATTCCTCCAAGCTGCTTGATTTCCAACTCTGGAAAGGCTGCAGTGGCCAAGGGAGAGGCAAAGGAATGACCAGCTGGGTGCAAGCTGAGGTTTGTAGGCTGCAAGCTGGCAGCTGGAGGGATGGAGGGACCAAGCCATGGTGGCTGCAGGCCACGGGCACAAGTTTTGGAGCCAGGTCTGCTCTCCCAAAACTGTACCTGTGGCAGCTTGGTTGCAGCCAGCAGAACAAAGTGTCCTTCAGGCGGGAAGCAAAGAAAACCCTAGAAAGGGACCAAAAAACTTTTTGTATGTGTGACTAATTTTCTAAAGAGAGTTCAGTTGTGTTGTGTGAGTAGCAAATCCTTCCCTAAGCTGGGGAATATTTGAGACAGTGTTGTTTTTTTTTTTTTCCTTTCCATTTCTAATGGCTAATGCATTTACATTCAGCATAATTGCATTTATCAGCGTCCACATCTCCTATTTTAATTTAGAGCATTACAAAAGGAGCAGTTGAATATTCTTTCTGTCAGAGCTGGATGATGGATGGTGAACATCAGTGAGGCTTAAACACCCACGTGGAGGTGAACCCCTGGCTCTGACAGACCGTGTGTAATGCAAGAGGCACTTGGTTACAGAGCACTGCAGAGTAACGCTGCTTGTTCCTTGTCCAAGCTGTGCCAGACAGCAAACTTCCAGAAAACCTCAGACCATATACAGTGAGCCAGCAACACTATGTGAAATCTTTAACCATATTTGAACGAACGGGCTAACTTGGACACGGCGAGGAGGGAAATGCCAGTCTGCCTGACAGCTCGTTTTAATAATGAGAAAGTTGTTCCACTGACAGGAGGACAATAAAAACCGTGGCTGCCTAGAAAGATGTTGCCTTCCTTCTAGTTCTGACCATGTATGAAAGTGCAGAGGAGCGGGTTGGTCCCAGACCTGTGCACATGAAGCAGTGCTTTTCCCTTCTTTCACCCCTTTTCCCCTTTCCAGGGTGTTGAATCTGCACCCACCTTGCCAACCCTATCCAAGTGAGTAATTAGTAAATCACTTCTTTCTCCTAAAAGGTGCCTCATTTTAAATATATTATCCCTCATGTTCAGCAGAGCAAGCAATAAAAATAGGTGACCTTTGTAGGTAGAGCTATTAATGCACAATTTATGGCACTTTTGGGTTACAGGGCATGAAAGGCAAATTCTCAAGAGATTTATCAGCCCTCTGAATGGGCAGACCTCTGCTGATCCTCCATTCATCAAGGAGCTGTATCTTTTATAACCAAACTCCTGTGTATTGCACTCAGTTAACTTTAGATGGCACAAGTCTTTGAGGGAGAGACCTTGTCATGGAATGGTTTTGGCAGTGCCATGTCTACGCTGGATGTTGTACATATGTTTTCCAGTGATGAGACAAAGGGCAGATTTTGCTTTTAAACTCAGCACAGGAGAGCAGGCAGGCTTTAAGTCCTGCATGGTAATGATACAAGCACTAGAGAAACCCTTGTACAATCATCATCTCACTGTGGAAATTCCATCTGCAGCGGCAGCGTTACTGCACGATGCTCGTTACCATCACAGCCCTCTAAAGCTCTGCTATCCCCAGGCCACGGCTCAGCTGTGGATCCTCGTGGGCTGACTGAAACATGTGGCTTCTCCACATAAAACAGGAGTTTCTGACTTTATTTCCCCCCCCCCTCCTCTGAGCAATTGCTAAACAATTCTTTTGGCAAAAATAAAAAGTGCACACATTTCATATACACACTTGAGAACAATGCTGTGCAGCTTTGGTGAGCCCTGGAAGCTGTCACCCTGTGCTGCTCCCTGTGTGAAACAGGCTGGTGATTGAGTCCAGGCCCTTGTAGGCAGTCTTCAAACCAGCTCCAGAAATGGTGGCTCTGGCTGAAAAACCAGATTGAAGATGAAGAACAGCTCTGAGCTCTCAGAGAAAGAGAGTGAAAGAGGAGTGAAACTATCTGCCTGCATCACAGACGTTGTGTCTGCGCTGGGCATCGGGTCTGTGGGAGTCTGTAAGGAACTCCATAGCTTGTTCTGATTTTCTACCAACAGGAGTAAAAGGAGATGTTCTTTTAAATCCAGTTGAATTTGAGTGAGTTCCTGCTTCCTTGCTGGATGCTGTGGAGGGGTGTACTGAGATGAGCTCAGCTGGTCAGAGCATGGTGCTCATAACGCATGGTTTGATCCCCATATGGGCCAGTCACTTAAGGATTGGACTTAGTGATCCTTCTGGATCCCTTCCAACTCAAAATACTCTGTGATTTCTGTGACTGTGATTACTGCTGATGGCAGCCCTGAGCAGGAAATGCAGCACTGCCTTGTGCTGCCAGGTCCCACCCCACTCGGAGCAGATCAGCCTTCAGCACCTGCCAACAGTGGGTATCTCAGCATGACCCTGGAAAAAGCATGACCCTGGAGCACCATGTTGGAGCACTCTGAAATCCAAGCCTAGAAGAGAGATGGCTGTGCCATCCAGTTAACACAGGGATTCACCATCATCTTGTCCTTTGTTCTGTTGCAAGTGAGATGACACCGGTGAGATGTAAGCAGAGCCGCCTGGATCCAGTGGGACCAAGTGGATGGAATGAGCCCTCTGAGTGTTATTTAAATGCTGGCTTGTTCTGTGTTGCAGATAACCTCATCAGCATGAAGTGGTGTGCAGCTGCCACCTCCTAGGGACAGGCCACCAGCAATTTGGAAGGGGCTGAGGTTTCAAGAGTGCCTCCTGAACAACATCCCTTCTTCCAGCTGCTCACCTGGCAGAGGCACAACGCAGCAGCACCCACAGAGCTGCTGTTGGGGCAGCTGGGAGGAGGGTTCACCAGCAGAAGAGTTAGAAATCTTATCTATTCCCAGTTTCCTGTCAGTTTTCATCAGCTGATCCTGATATGGCTGGCAGAGAAATGATTTTACCATCAGTTGTTAGGAAGGCATAATGCAGATGGATTTATAAATGCAGCTATGGAAGATGCTCCGTCACTTCGAGGCTGTTCTGGCACTGCAGCTTTAAGGGCTGCAGCTTTGACACAGGCAGTTGAACAGTTGGCCTTGTCTTGGGGATTTAATTCAGCATTCCCAGCTCCACTCTTGCCCCTTTCCAAGAGATGTATTCCTGACACGAGTCTTCTCAAGGGATCAGAACCAGCAAGCGTGGCCTGTTGCCATGCAAAAGGGGCTGTGACCCTCCTCATCCAGAATGGTTCTGCTTAAGCTGGAAGTGACAAGCGTCTTGGAAATGAATCTGTTTTTAAAATACACCCCCACCTTTTTATATGCAGGGAAGAACTGCAGCAGTCACTGTTGTGAGGCTGAGTCTTTGCCTAATTAAATTCACAGCAATCTCCTGTGAAGACTCGAGAGATTCAGAGCTTTGTGCTGATGTGACTGCTTCAGTCCTGTCCTTCAGTGCTGTGACTGACATTGCCTGCATGTAGGGCTCTGTGTGCCTGCTCAGGGGTGGAGGTTCCTGAAACATCCTGCAGAACAGAAAGCTGTGCTGGTGGGCACGTGGGCAAGACTGAAAGGCAGGGATCATGCAGACAAACCCACTGGAGCCAGTTCTTCCCCCAGGCTTCCTGCAGAGTCTGGTGTTGGCAGAGATCTGGGGACCTGGTGGGGTGTGTGATGCAGGATCGCTGCTGTCCCCATCCAATCTGGCAGAGAGGCTGTGCTGTTCCAGCTTGGATTTCTGATGTTGCACTGATGCTGGTGGGTGGCTGCCTGGGCTGCAGCTGAACTTTCTCCAAGCAGAGGGTTTCTTCACCCCCCTGTAAGCAGCAGCTTGTGGTTGCCTTGCCAAGTGGACCAAAAAGACTCATCATCCATCATGGCTTGCAAGTCCTACAAAACCACTGGATGTGGAAAGTAGCTCCCAAATAGGAACCTTTGAATTCCATGTACAAAAGTATTTCTAAATGATTACATTACCACTTCTTGAAAACACATGGTGGAAAATCACAGAGCAGTCCAGAAGAGGTCTTCTCTTCTGTAGTCTGTGCTCAGAGGAGACTGCATCCCTCTAGCTCTGTTTTTAGCATCCAAAAAAATATTGGCCAGGGTGTCAGAAGCTTTCTGCTCATCATCTCCAAGAAACTCCCCTCCAAGGGTCATGTGCTGCTCCTCTGGAATCTTAACACTTCGCATGAGAAAGAGCAGATACAGACTTCCAAGGCTGCGGCTCTGTCTTTCATGGGCCTGTTGAAATTCATAATGAAAACCAAGTTTTCTTGTGCTCTGCCTGTACTGTGGAGTACAAGTGTGGAGTTGACAACGAGGAAAAGAAATCCCAAGACAGAGTGTATTCGATGGGCAAGTAATTCTGCATCATCCCCGAGTCTGGCCTTTAAATGAACAATCAGCAGCGAGTCACTGTATTCCTGGTTTTGTTTGGATCAGGGACAGAAGCTGGAGGGGGAGAGCTGAATCATTTGCCCCATGGGTCAGAGTCTTAACTTGAGCAAGGGCGAGCCTTGTGAAGAGCAGCAGTTTGCATTGGGACTCATAATTTGGAAATTATGCTAGAAGCAATTTTTCATTGCAGTTTCTCAGGCAATCCCAATGACAATTAGTCATTTGCACCTATGATGCTCTGCTTCTTTGATAGCTGTAACATAGAACATTTGTTAGTATTTAGTGGTATTTTGTTTTCGTTTCTGTCAAATCAGAACTTTTTGGAAGAAAACCTTGCAATCACATCCAATTCTCCTAAGGTTTGCATGGTTAAATCTCAATATCCTAAACTGGCAAGTTCTGTTTTGTCTGATTTCTGTATGCTCATTTAGACCAGGAGGATAAAGCTCAGTTTAATGCAGGGCCAGGAGGGGGGAAGTTCTCTGCTTGCTAGCTGTAGGATCTCAGTTCCCAAGTGCCTTGGACTGCTCCCACATGTAGGTTTTGGGTAATGAGATCGTCAAGCTCAGGGTCAGAGGTGAGGTACACGATGCCAGTTTTGAAGACCTATTCATTTTTGCAGGTTTTCTTTCGTTTGCCAAGCTGGAAATACTTTAAAGGCTACTCAGTTTGAGAAACTGTAAATGAATAAGTAATTTTTAAGCTCTTCTACTTGCTTAAACAAGAAAGGATTGGGAGAGGAACAGTTGTTTAATTAAACAGCTACTTGGTATGGTTCACAAAAGCTTGAACTCCAGCAGTAACTCTCCTAATTCACAGATTCCTTGGGAATTCAATGACCTTGAGTTTGCTGTGCTTGAAGCTTGCCTTAGTACTTGGCTTCCTTTCTGGAATACTTTGGAGAGGAGAGCGGTGCAGAAGGCACTGTGAGGCTCTCGAGTGAGACCGGCACTGTTTCACTTAGGATCACATAAGAAGAGGCATTTGTGTTGTACAAAATAAACGTCTTGCTTCAGAGCATGCCTGGACTTACTGCACCCAGAGGTCACAGCTGGATCTGCCTCTGCTCCCCCAGCAGTCTGCCATGGAAATTTTGAGTACTGACTGCTCGGGATGATTTTCTTGCCTCTCTTTATGAAACAAAAGCAAACGTGAACCAGCAGTACATGGTGAATTTTGTGTGAGAAGTAACTTGTCTGAAGAATTGCATCTTTTAATCGTGCTCCAGAGCTCAGGGCTTCACTTGCCAGCTGAGAGGGAAGTCTGATCTCCCAGCGCCGAGTGGCGTTTCCTGCATCCTTTCCTGTAGTGGCAACTGGGGAGGTCAAAGCCATGAACGAGTGGCCAAGTTCACTGGAAATGAGTGTTTATCCATTACTTCCCTGTGTTTGTCTCCACCATAATAACTCTGTCTGCAGGAGTGGCTTCAGTCATGCCAGTGTTTAGCTGTGGGATGTAAAGCATCAGGATTTAAGCAGCAAGAACCCTGAATACACAGAGTTGTATCCAGGAGGTCCCTACAGTCTTTCCCGCCACCTTAGGGAAGTCAGCAGTAAACAAAGCCCCACTGCTCCTTTCCCTTGGCAAAATATTTGTTCAATTGAGCTATAATGATGATATAAAACCCTGAAAACTGGTGATCTGTTGTGGTTAATCACTGCAAAATGGCAAAATTGTGTTAGTGCAGCTACAATTATTTCAGGCAGTTCCTTGGGATGTGGGTGCAGAATGTGTTTCATTTCACTTCAGCCAGCCAAAACGAGCTGTCCCTTGCACCAGCTCAGGCACATCTCTGGAAGGAGGAGCAAGGAGGAGATGGACATGAGCATCCTGCCTGGATTTGGCTGCAGAGCTGTGGGGCAGGGTAGGGGCTGTCCCAGCACCCGCGTTGCTCCCATAGGAGAACAGCTCTGCACGGGGACCCACAGCCTCATCTCCTCCTAATGGAGGTGCTCAGAGCTAGATGACATTAACCATCTTTTGAGCTTTTAATTAGCTCAGCTTTGTATTGAAAGCCCATCTTGGGCATTTTGAAACCTGCCATACAACATGTCTTGTCCATGATTGCTTTTCATGAGACTTGTGGGGCTGTGTTTTCTGGGCTCTGGTAGCACAATCTGGAGCTGTGAGAGAAAGCCCTTGGGGGCTAATCCGTGGCTGCAGGCCAGTTTCTGCATAAACTGGTCTTATTTTTAAAGTCCATTTTCTCCAGTACACTTTTTTTTTGGCCTGCAAAAGACTTCTTCATTTAAAACGAAGAACATAACACTCTCTCCTTTCAGTTGGTCTTTTGGACATGAGCCAGCAGTGCCCACAACAGCTGTACCACAGTTTAAACATTCAGTCTCTAATGGTTTGGGGAACATTAGGGTTTTTAAGGCTTCAACAGGTCTAGAGTAAATAGTGGTCAATAAAGAGTAGCTCTTCTTTGTATCCCTACGCTCTCAGTGCTCTGCACTAGAATAAAGCATGCTTAGAATATAATAATTGCAAAATTAGTATCCATGAAAGGTTCTTTTTTTTGAAAAAGAATCATAGAGCAACCTGTTTCACTAAAGGAAGAGTTTGCAAGAGTTCAGCTCACAAGACTCTGGTAACAGGCATGGGGAAGTTTGCACGTAATGTCTGTGGGAGATGTGCACGTCCTGTGCTGGTGTCACTCCCCATGTGTGTGTTTAAGGGCTGCTACGAGGGAGGAGCAGATAAATCACAGGTATTACTTTCTCTGTGGCCTTCTTCCACCCGCCTATTGATGATGTACACAGGAGTTAGTTATGATTTTGTGTCTTCCTTATGGCTTTTCAGTATTGCGTGGAGTCAAAAGCCAACAAGTGCTAATTGGTAATAATTAGAACAGTGTTTTGGACCCAAATAAGGTAATAAACTATGTTAGCAGTGATTTGTGATAGTTGGGCATTGCCCTCATTAGTGATTGAACCCAGTGATGAGGACTCTTAATGATTTGAGCAAATGAACATTGGTGGAGCTGTCAAATGGTATGGAGGGAACTGCTCATTTCCTTCAAGTTTGTAGGTGAGGGGGAACAAACACAATCCACTTGGGACTGGTTTCTGAGGGACAATCCTTGGGCCTCACAGCCCTTTTGCAGCACTGGGCAAGGAAGGGTTGAATTGCTCCGTTGGCCACTGGCCACTTGGACTTTGTGTACAGCACTTCGTGTCACTGTGAAAAAGCAGTTTGTAAGTCCTTGTACTCTCTGTAGGGAACTGATTAACCCCTTCTGAAACCCTTCTTTGTGTTTCCTGCCCGTGTGGGGTGTACCTTGGCTCCCAGCTGGGGGATCGGAGCTGCGGGATGCCGGCACATCCCGTGCCTGCTGCAGCCTGCTGAATGCAAGGGAACAAGGGGGACCTGGAGTAGGAGAGGGGGAGACTTCATAGGAAAAACATTGAACGTGCCAGCCTTGCAAGGCATTCTTCTGAAAAATAGGATTATATAAAAACCTGGCTACTGTGGTGCTTCTCATTAGCTGCACTGCAGGGTTGGCCAGAGCTCAGGGCTCAGGCAGTTGTCACCTTCTTGGCTGGAGCAAGGTGGTTTTTTAATAGATGTTTCAGTTGTAAATGGCTTTGTGTTAAAGCACCAGTAAGGTTTTGCTGAGATGTGTTTTCAGTTCAGTTTTTGAAGAAAGCTAGTTTTGGGAAGGGGCAAGAAGGAGCATTAGAAGTTAACCAGCCTATCTAAGAAGTTACTCCTGAGTGGCAATCCAGAGCTTTAAAACATGTTTCTTAATTTTAATTTGTGCCATTGTGCTAGGGCTTCCTATCTTTACTTCCATTGGGAAGTTTCATAACATTCTCCTACCCATCGGTATTCTATTAAAACTTTGTTGTATAATCTTAAAGCCTTTCTGCTTCTCATGGTTTCCTCTTCACAATGCCCTAGGTAGCAATTTTGGAGTAAATGCATTCAGGCTGCATGGTTTTGATTTTGTTGTCTTATAAATTCAAAACAAGACTTGAAATTAAATCCTATTTTCCTTTAAATAATGGCAGCCTAATGATGTGATTTAAGAATTTTTATTTAATGTCACAATACTCCTGGAAAAGCCTCTGCCTATAGTTGTAGTTAAAATGTCAGTGGAATCGGTTACCATATGCATTTAATACTTCTAGTTCTGCATATACAGAATATTAGAGAGGATAGGTCAGTGTTGTTGGTAAAATATCCATGCAGTCCTGGACTGATCCTGTTCTTCCCATGGGAGCTCTTCACTGCAATAAATTGTGCTCACAGGACTGACCCTAAGTGGGTGTGATTTGAGGTCTCCTAGAGCCCTTCACAGCAACAACAAGGTTCAAAGTGACCAAAAAATAAAATCCTGTTAGCAGAGGAAACAATATAGGGATACAAATGAAGAACAGTCTTTTGGGTGAGTCAAAAAAACATGTTTCTTGGGAAAGCATGAGGTTCATTCAGTTTGGATAACTCTGCTGGACGTGGGATTAGACCAGCTAACCTCTGCCCGTAGCGCTCTTTTAAATCTTGCATGACTTCTAAAGGGATATTATACATCTCGACAGGCAGCTCATCTGAGGCCTGCCAAGGGGCCAGGGCCAAGATGTTCTCCTTTGGCTGCGTTGCTGTACAGATCCATCCATCCTCTGGCCTGGATTGCTCCCAGACAGCAGGCACGCAGCAGGGATCACTGGGGGAGAGCGGGACGAAGGTGAACTGGAAGGAGAGGGGGTGGGGGACTGATGGTGACCCATGAAATAAATGTCCTTTCTTTCTGAGTCGCGCTGAAATTCCTCCCTCCCTCCTTTGCAATGATTTACGTTTGCTCAGATTAAAATCCGTGCTCCCAGTAGGCTCAGCTTGCTCCGTGCTGTCCGTGGCGATGCGCCCAATGTCAGGTTTCAGCATGCACGCAGCCAGCTTGTTAAGATAGCAGCAATTAAATCCAGGTGTAAGTTTATCCCTAAGATTCAGTGTCTGTCCACAATAATGGGAAAAATGCAACCAAAGGCCTAATAAAACAGGACTTGTGCTGGCTCTGAGCAGCTGGTGAAGGGAGGGTTTCTGTGCCGGTGATTTTCCTTTCAGTGCTCTGTTCAACTGCCATCATATTTGAGCCATTCTCCCTGGTTCTTTTTGTGAGTTTGGCTCTTTGCTGAGCTCTACAGCCCTTTTACACAGGCTTTATTGACTCTGTTACCTGTGGCAAATTCCACTGCCAGTAACAGAGACGGGATCCTAAATCAAATGAAGGTGCCATGGCAGCTCTGGCAGTTTGATGACATTTGTGTTGTGACATAGAATCAGCCTGTGGTCTTTTTTAATTTCCATCATCTAAGCTGATATATACCTTTGGCCTTGAGGGTTGTTTTAACAGTCTATTTTCTGCATTATCATCCTGGTCTGTCTTTCACGATATCAGCTACTGCCTGAGCTACTGAAAAACTGTAAAGCTGGTTTGTCTGCCTTCTTCAGGCCTGTGAATCTAATCTCAGCTCGCTATCTTCTTGTTTTGAAATGGCAAATGCCATGTTAAGGATGTTTTTATTCTGGTGTACACGTGCATCCTGTATTACCTGACTTCTGGAACTCCAGGAATCTCAGGTGCACTTCACTGTCCATTGACATTTTACAATGACAACTCTAGCTTTGCATTGCAGCACTTGAGGTAACATGTTTGGCATCTTGACTAAAACATTCAGGAACCTGCATTTTTAATGCCTAAACCTGCATTTTTATTGCTTAAATGGCATTTGGGTGTAAAGGAAAAGGTGTTGTCAGACTTGCTTAGTATGTACATGGCATCCCTTTTTATAGTTCTTTATTATTTTTGCTAAAACAATAGGAAACTAATAGTAAGAGTTTTGTAGTGAGCGCTTCACGGTGTTCACATCTTGGTGATGGTGTGTTGTTGTGCAGAAATGAGCTTACAATCGATTTACTGCTGAATTGTTTGGCCGACGGTGATATCGCTAGAATGGGCTGTAGTAATCCCAAATCCATGATAGATGTTTCTTTCACCAGTTTACAATGAATAATCCTCTTAATTTCCTTGAATAGCAGCTGGTATTGCTACAACCTGTGCCTAAAGCCCAGAACAGCTTATTCAAAAAGCTTTCTGGCCCTGTGAGCGAGGAGGAATTCTCTCCCAGCGGGGTTGCGTGGGCAAACTTTCACAGGGACAGCACTGCCGAGACTCTGACTTCTCCTCTCGCTCTCTCTTCTAGATGCAGCAGCTGTTCTATGAGAATTACGAGAAGAACAAAAAAGGCTACATCCGAGACCTGAGGAACAGCAAAATACACCGAGCCATAACGCTGCACCCCAACAAGAACCCCCCGTACCAGTACAGGCTCCACAGCTACATGCTGAGCCGCAAGATCGCGGAGCTGCGCCACCGCACCGTGCAGCTGCACCGCGAGATCGTCCTCATGAGCAAATACAGCAACACCGAGATCCACAAGGAGGACCTGCAGCTGGGGATGCCGCCCTCCTTCATGCGATTCCAGCCCCGCCACCGGGAGGAGATCCTGGAGTGGGAGTTTCTTACAGGAAAGTACTTGTACTCGGGCGCCGACGGGCAGCCGCCTCGGAGGGGAATGGACTCGTCACAGCGCGAAGCGTTGGATGACATCGTTATGCAGGTCATGGAAATGATCAACGCCAACGCCAAGACGCGGGGGAGGATCATCGATTTCAAGGAAATCCAGTACGGCTACCGCAGGGTGAACCCCATGTACGGAGCAGAGTATGTGCTCGACCTGCTGCTTCTCTACAAGAAGCACAAGGGGAAGAAGATGACGGTGCCCGTGCGGAGGCACGCGTACCTGCAGCAGACGTTCAGCAAGATCCAGTTCATGGAGCACGAAGAGATGGACGCCAAAGAGCTGGCCAGCAAAATCAACCAGGATTCTGGGTCCTTGTCTTTCCTCTCCAACTCGCTGAAGATGTTTGTCCCCTTCCAGCTCAGCAGATCCAAAGCAGAAAGGAAGGAACTGAAAGACAAGAAGATCAACATCCTGATCCCTCTCTCCGGGCGTTTTGACATGTTTGCAAGGTTCATGGGGAATTTTGAAAAGACGTGCCTCATTCCAAACCAGAATGTCAAGCTGGTTGTCCTGCTTTTCAATTCCAACTCCAACCCTGACAAAGCGAAGCAGATCGAGCTGATGAGAGATTATCGCTCCAAGTACCCCAAGGCTGACATGCAGGTTCTGCCGGTGTCGGGGGAGTTCTCGAGGGCACTGGCTCTGGAAGTTGGATCTTCTCAATTCCAGAACGAGTCTTTGCTTTTCTTCTGTGATGTTGACTTAGTGTTTACCACAGAATTCCTCCAGAGGTGTAGAGCCAATACAGTTTTGGGTCAGCAAGTGTATTTTCCCATCATTTTTAGCCAGTATGATCCAAAGATTGTTTATAGTGGAAAGGTTCCTAGTGACAATCATTTTGCCTTCACCCAGAAAACAGGTTTCTGGAGGAACTATGGCTTTGGTATCACCTGTATTTACAAAGGTGACCTTCTTCAAGCAGGTGGCTTTGATGTCTCCATCCAAGGTTGGGGCCTCGAAGATGTAGATCTATTTAACAAAGTCATTCAAGCTGGCTTAAAAACTTTCCGAAGCCAAGAAATTGGAGTAGTCCATGTGCATCACCCTGTTTTTTGTGACCCTAATCTTGATCCAAAACAATATAAAATGTGCTTGGGGTCCAAAGCTTCAACTTATGGGTCCACACAACAGCTGGCTGAAATATGGTTTGAAAAAAACGACCCAAATTTTGGGAAAAGCAGCAATACTAATGGCTCAGTGAGGACAGCCTAATGTCCAGCTATGCTGGAAAAGACTTTTTTTTTTAATTATCTAATTTATTTTTGGGAAAATGTTTTTTGATAATTCACTTTTAAAAGACCACACAGGATATATTTTAGAAATCATCGTTGTTTTCTTACAAAGCACTCGTTTTGAGAAGAACAAGGCCCTTGGGTTTTTTTGTTGTTGTGTTTTTGGTTTTGAACAAAACTGTGATCAATATTTGCCTTCAAACAAAAAAAAAAAAAGAAAAAAAATTGTTTAAGAGTTATCTGACAGATCAGTGGAAATCTGACTTGAATTAGAATTTCCTTATGAACAAAAGATTGTCTCCTACCTTTTCCGTTGCCGTCTTCATTGCTGGGATTCTGTAAATTGGGACCTGAGCGTGCAAAGCCAAGTGACAAAACGCTGTGTCTAAATGTTTTTGGTGTGACTGCTACCGTGCAAAGATTCTGCTCCTTTGGTTCAGGTTTAGCCTTTAATTTTCAAATTAGAAAAGCCGAGTTGCTGTGGCGATGAGAAGGGTGGTAACCGCAAGAGAGGGTTTTTTTTCCCCTAATATCTGATTATTTCAGTTAAAAATACACTTCCACTTATTATGGGCAGGCGAGGGAAGGAAGTAAGCACAACCCACGATCCGACTGGTCCTTGTAGAAATTGTTGTGTTTGGTATTTGGTCCATATATGGAGGGAATGTTTTGGGAATGTTTTGGGAATCCGTGGTGGGTTCTGTGTGTTGTCCTCAGCCGCTGTCTGTGGGCTGAGCGACGCGACCAGGAAATGCCAAAGCCTGAGGAGGGAGGGGAAGAGGCTGGGAAATGGGAATCTCTTGCAGCCAAACGACAGCACACAATGAACAATCCAAGATCCCTGAGGAGAACCTGGAAAACTCCTCTGCACCGAGTGTCCTGCGCCCGACCGCATCCGGTTTTGTTCGGTCGCTTACGTGATGTTAATGGGAACAATTATTACATTTGATTACTAGTTTTGTTTTGGGATTATTTTTTTCTGTATCTGCTAGACCGTTAATTTATTTAATATCCATTGTTTTAGGTTCTTGACCTTTCCTTGAATATCTGTTAGTCATTTTAATATTTTATATATATATATATGTGTGTGTAAATATATATATATATATTAGGAATGTATTGCATCTTCTCACTGATAAGGTAGTGTACATCATACTTACAGTAAATGATCTCCAAAGATTACTTTCTAAAATATTTTTTCATGAATCTTTTCTTTTTTCCCCAAATTGCTTTTAACATTTTTGGAATTACTTCAGTGAGCTTAGGAATTTTTTTGGTATTCTGAGAGCAGCTGGGGATGGGGAGGCCGAACACAAGGAAAGTGTGATCCCTATGAGTTAACACCTAGCAAGGTAAGAGAAAATACACAAAATAAAGTGCCTTAAAGCTAGAAAGGGAGCCCTGTACACTGAGACTGACAGTGAATGGACATTGTCATCAAAGCAGATGATCTCTTGGGACCTGCGTACCTGTAAATATCCTGCTCAGCAGAAACAAGAAATAAAAACCAGCGAACAATATATTTTTCTATTGTATCCTCTAGCCCCATTTCGTCTCATTGCCCTCAGTTCCACTTTGCCTGCTCTTTGGGAAGTGGAAACAAGTGAAGGAATGGAGAAAAAACTGATGCTTAGGTGGTTGTTGTCATGTTCAAAGGGATCTTACAAAACAATTGCTATTCCAGTAGAAGAAATAACCATTGTTTACACATGTATGGAGTATGAACTGCAATTAGTGTAGAATCAGTGTCTTACAATGTTCATCGTTTTCTGGTGACAGTCCCAAGGATGTAGGTACTTGGATGGATTCAATGCATGGAATTTTTTTTCCTTCTTTTCTCTCTCTTTTTCTTTTTCTTTTCTTTTTTTTTTTTTTTTAAGACTTGCTTCTGAGATGCAATAAAGATTTTTTATTTGCAATCGGAGCTGTTCCCGTCGTCAGTCCATGTCGTTCCACCCAGCACAGAGGTAACACACTTTGGGAGGTGAGTCCAAGTAAAAGAGTCTCCCTCTTTCAAAGGATTTTGACCTCTGTGTTGTGTTTTGGCCTGGGATAAACTCAATGCTTACACCTTGGCTCTGAGGGAAGGGAGAACAAACCCATTCACCAGGCTCTGGTGCTGATGAGCTGTGCCATTCCCTGGTTTTGACTTTTTCCTCATGAAAATGTTAAAAGTACTTCTTCTGCCTGAAAATATCTGTAACCATACATTTTAAATGCATACAGTGACAGGTCTGAATGGTGCCCCAATGTTTTGTGTATTCAAAACACAGTAAAAATAATTATTAAGTATTATTTTTTAATAGCTCTGCCAGTTGTTCAATATTGGTGTGAGGCCTTCTTATGTAAAAATTAATTCCCAAAGCAAGAATCTTAGGGATTGCAGAAGTGTTTCTTCACACAAGGGAGAGGGAAAAAAAAACCAGCTTGTATTTGGGGCTGCAGAAAAGAGCTTGAAGAATATGAACCCTAAAGAACTGCACCAAAATGGGGAGGAAAAAAACCCTATACTTGTACTGTATTTATTAACATTTATGATTCTGTAGGACTTTTTTTAGCCTATAACAGCTGGTAAAAGCAGAATGTATATAATTGGAAAAAGCCTTTTAGTGAACAGCACCCATCTGGTATTGGGATTTTTTTCCTTAGTTGCTGCAGTTCTAATTCTGTTACCAAATCTCTATTAAAAGTGAGTTTTGCACCAAGCTTGCAAGCAGTTCTCGGGGCCGCACATCACAACTGATCACATATTTTATGGACTTGAAGCTTAAAAGCAATCCATTTTAAAGTTAAATTGTAATTATAACCCTTTATGACAAAGTCTAGCTGCATAAAACCCATTTTATACTAAGATAAGTGGCATTTGCTGCCCCTGTTGTAAGGGCAGGACTGGGGTGGAAACCATCAGCTGGTAGGTGCTAACCCAGCCTTGACAAAAATCCCTTCTGGGACTGGAACATTTCATATTCAATTTACTCCAGTTGTTTGGTTTGGACAGGAGTTTCCTTTGTGCTGAGGAGCCTGGAAAACCCTGGAGGGGTTGCCTCTGGGCCAGTGAGGGGTGAGAAAATGAGACAGTATCATCCTGAAACTGAAGGACATGGTGCACAGTCATGTGCTCAGCTTGCTGTCTATCAAGATGCTTCTCTTCGTCATTAAAACAATTAAAAATGTGAGACACTTCTTTCCCTCGTTATTCCAGTGCAGGTAACCCAGTCTGGATGCTGTGTTGGCCATGGGCAACCTCACAGCAAGGAAACTCCCACCCAAGCAGAGCTTTGCAGCCCCTCAGCATATGGGGTTAAACCCTTCACCTTCTCATGGGTGGGCAGCTGGATTTATTAATGCAGGTTTCTAAAAGCTATCTCAAGTATCGATGATGGCAAAAAGAGGCAAAGGAGATGGGGAAAACGTGGGTCCAGGAAAGGCAGCAGGTTCTTGTGGTGACCCTCGTGCTGGATGTGACTATTCACACATGAAACATTGATCTGTAACTTTGCAGAGTCACAGCCCATGGAAGGAGTTCAAGTTTTGGTCCTTCAGGCACAGTGGGGTTTTATTACCCAGAAAAAACTCTGCCCAGCTCTAGCCCCACGTAGCTCCCCTGGACCTGGCTGGATGGTTCCTTTCAGCAAAATCAGCACAAAGTCCTGCTGACCCAAATCTGCTTACTCTGAGTTTTTGTGGAAGCCTCTAACTTTACATTGCAAATTATTAGCCTGAGCCATTTCACATGAATACTTGCTAAAAATACTCAGCTTGCGCAGCCAGCCACAATCGGGAGATTTTTGGAAAGAAAATCTTGCAGAGGCATTCAAAATGGGGAGTGGGTCCGTTCCCTGCATGGGGCAGATGCATCCAGACCCCACTGGGCTCCTCCTCTGCTCTGGCTGTGGTGATCCCTGGGCTGGTGGGACACTGCCCACATAGGACCTGTTTTAAATTAATCTTTTTGCACTCAGGTCTGGACTCTGCCAACTTGAGTTGTTGTGCTGACTGGAGCAAATTCAGGGGTTTTAATCCCAGTTGGACCTCAAAAACCACCTCCTCTCCGGGCTTAGGCAGCCTCGGAGACAACCTGGGTTCCCCAGACAAGACAGTGCATCCCTTGAGGAATCCTTTCCAACTATTTTACGGGATTTTACCTGGCTGCTGCTGCCAGAAGCACTTTTATTCCTCACGTCCGAACTGCTGCCGACACTTTCCCAGGTGTAAGAAACGTGTCCCGTGTCCTTTCCAAGCTCCAAACTCCATCTCCCAGCTCTCCTCCAGCCCAGGAATCTCTACCACCTTCTAAATCACTTTTATGAGCGGGGTGAAAAAAATTAAATTAACATCAAAAAAATAACAGCCCAAATACTGGGCTGGCTGTGTTTACTTTCACACTGTAATTCAATAAAAGCCTCAACTTTAATTGACCTGAATCCGCTCCAACATTTCCAGCATGCTGGGCTGGAGTGTCTTGGAAATTGGGGGTCCCCCCTGTGTGGCTGGGGGTGCTGGGAGGAATTTGCTGGGGTCCTGCTCCACCTCTAGCCCACTGTTTTAGCAAAGGAAGACAAAAGAATAACACCACCTTTGTGTTTTATTGACTTTTCACCGAGGGCTCCCCAGAAGGGCACAGTTTAAAGTAATTCCGTGATGAAACAAACCTCCAGTGCAAACAGGCTGCAATAGTGGCAGATAAAGGCTGTTTGCTGTGCCAGCACTGGCTCTGCCCACAGTGGCTTTTCCAGGATGCTTCTGTGTGCTGGGGTAGGACCATAATGGCCTTGGGGAACCCTCATGGGCTGGGTACCTGCCCCAACCTTCTGCCCAACATGACTTTGCAGTGATTCCCCCAGTGCTGAGCACCTGTCCCAGGTGAGCTCAGCCCCAGCCCAATTCCTGGTCCCATCCTTCTCATTTTCATCCTCAGCTCCACCCCTGGCCCCATCCTCATCCTAATCTTCATGACAATCCTCACCCTCATTCCCACTCCATCCTTAGCCTCTTCCACCTTGGTTAAGCTGCCGATGCCCGGGATGAGCTGGGGGCAGGCCAGCAGCCCAAAATAGCCACAATATTTCCTGTCCTTTTAAAGTTTGCTTAAAGAAAACTAATCTCCTCTGTCCTTTCTGTAGCAGAATACAAAGCAGACAGTGCTGCCCCTTTCCCCACCTCCTTTAGAAATCACCTTTTTCCTTGTGCTGAAGCCAAGAACCCTCAGTGCAGTGTGGGATGGGGAGCATCCAGCTGGTGTGTGAATGTTCACCTGCCCCAGCCTGTCACAGGGACACAAGGGGTGGGTTTGCTCTAATATATCAAATTATGACAATTCCTGCCCCACTGTCCAGGGCACTGAAAGAAATGAAGCAGAGACAGCCCTTCTTTCCTGGCAGAATTAGCTGTAATATTCCCTATTTTCCTGCACACAGAGGGCTTGGTTGGGTTTGGACAGCCCCAGGCTGATGTGGTTTATGCACCCACAGTGCTGAGGGCTTTTGCTGGGGCACTGAAATGTACTTAGTGAGCACCAGGATATGGGATCTTGGATGTGGGATGCAACCAGTGGTTTGCCTCCACATCACACCTTCCCCCCAAAAATATTCAGGCCATGCCCCAAGCTGCAGGTATTGGGCACGGTAGTCATTCTTCAACCCAGGGCCTGACCCTGCACTGATGCCAGCAAAGAAACAGCCCAAACCAAGAATAGCAATCTGTATCCAGATAGAAATTTGGTATATTTCTTTCAAAGCAGGTAAAAGACCAGTGAGCACTCCAGGGAAAAGTCCAGGGTGATGTGTGTGGCTTAATCTTTGAAGGAGGCAGCTGAGTGAGGGAGTGAAACTGGGGGTGGGGGCTTAGGGGTCAGTTAATCCCAGGCAGGTCCTGTTCATCTCTCTCTGCTTCCTCAGTGAGTAATTAACAGCCCTGGCACCTGCTGCCCTGCCACTGCCAGTGCTGGGGTTAATCTTTGAGAGCATCCGCTTCCCTCCCAGTGCTGAGCCCCTTCCGTGCGCTCCCGCTGCTCCCAGGCTGGGCTGGGGGAAACCTGGCATCGACAAAATAAACCCAAGCTGTGTTCTTGCCTCTCCTCAGTCAGCTGAAGGAATAACCCCCTGCCAGGCCCCTGCTTGGGCTTATTTTTAGCAGCTGAAATAAAAAAGTGAGAACTGTGATATGCACAGCTCCCCCAGACCCACGGCAGGGACTCATGCAGCCCCTTGTTCCCAGGCTCCTGGGGCTCTTCCTGCCTTTGGCTGTGACCCCCTCCCTTTCCCCAGGATGGCTGATGCCCCTCACCTGTACCTGCCATCAGGAGAACAGGCTGTGCTGCTGGGAGAGTGGGAAATGAGCACTGAAACCTGTTTGAACTGGTGGGAGTTTTTTTAAATTCTGTTTTTAATGTTTATTTCTGCCCCTGGGGAATAATTCCTGCAGCACTCGCTTAATGGAGCCTTGTGCTAACGAGGTTTCAGGTTTGCTGGAGGGGGTGGTTTGATCCTGATTCCAGAGTAGCAACATTCAGGCTCTCAGCTGCTTTTGGGAACCAAGCCCCTGCTCCCAGGAGGTTTTGGGACACACTCCCACACCCAGCACTGCAGCATCTCTCACAGATCCCAAGAAACCCAGTTGCCAGCCCCCTCTATTTCCCCCACAGATGACCATCCTGACCCCACAGGCGAGGGGGCAGTGGGGTTTGGAGCAGGGATGTCTCGGTGTGTTGGGAAGGGTCTTGTGCATAACAGCCCCAGAATGTGCTGTCCAGCAGAACAAATGTCCTTTTGCATCCAGGCCTTGGCCAAGGCACACCAAAGGCTTGGGAGGTGCTCCAGCTGCCCCCAGTGCCCATGGTGGGCACAATCCCACACCAGTTTTGGAAGCTGCAGAGCACCCAAGATGTTCTGTTTGAGAGGGATGGTAAGGAACTGCTGTGGTTGTTTCACAGGGTGTTTCCTCAAAGAAAACCTGCAAGGCTAAATGACAGAATTAGCCTTTTTATAGCTCGTGTTGGGGGTTCCAAGTGTCAGGGGAAGAGTTCCTGCATGTAAAAGGAGTCTGACACCTGGAGAGGGTGACCATGAGGTGGTTAAACCTCAGCTCAGGTGACAGGGATGTATGGCAGGGACCTGCAGGCTTTGGGTGATGGAGCAGGATGAAGACAGGTGACAGTTTCAGGGAAATGCAGCTGATGAGCCCTGACACAGACACAGCTCCTTCCCAGCTCACCCTGAGTCAGCATCAGCTCTCGGGGGGAGCTGTGAGAACACTGCAAACCCCTGCAGCAGTGAAGGGCTGAGCCACCTCTTCCCTGGCCCTGAGAAAACAGGCAGAGAATGTGTCCTGGCAAGGGAGAGCAATTCTGATGCTGCCACAGCTGCTTCATGAGCTGCTGGGGAGGCACAGGGTGACAGAGACAGGCAAGGCCAGCTCTGCAGACAGACTGTACTTGTAACCCTGATTCCGGCTGTGCTCATCAGCACAAGCAATTGAATCGCACTGCAAAGCCCAACACCCCCTGGATTTCCAATAAAAACCACCAATGCAGTGTCATTTTGGGGAGGAATCTGTTTATTTTAAGATACATTCTCTTTCTGAAGAGGGATATTTTAGCAGCCTGCAACAGAAATGTGAACCAGAGGGTTAACCTGCCCGTTCGGCCTTGGCCAGCCTTGCCGATGCTCACACAAGAGTCTTGGGATTAAAAAAAAAAAAA